>PVIR01009526.1:0-52911 GCA_004026965.1 Petromus typicus | reverse complement strand
GGGGGGTGGTAGGGTGGGTGGAGCTATGGGAAAAAATGAGAATTAAGTTGTGTCTTATACTGGTACAAATCCCCATTATGGAGTGCAATCATGATGTGTATATTTAATGTACCAATAAAGATAATTAAAAAAAACTAATTCTGATGGTCACATACCTGTTGACCTACTATAGGTCCTCTAAAATACAAATATATATCACACATTTTAGTCTTTATATTCTGGGCTTCAGTGGTTCCCTGTGTTCTGTCTTCCTTCTCATCCCCCTCTTCTGGTTTCTTCTTTTTTCAGAACCAACCAACCTCTTGGTGTACCAGTTACTGCCTGGGCAGTGCCACTTTGAGCGAATTTCAACCATGCTAAACTTGCTTTCATGGGAAATGGATGACTTATCCCTAACCCCAGAGAGCTTTGATTGTGTTAATCTATGAAGTGAACTGATATTATACAGGTGACAGAAGAAACTATGAACCTTTTATTACACCCTGAAGCATACAGATATAAAATTCAAGATGGAAGACGGTCTCGTCTTACAGAGAGGTGAAGGAGTTGGGAGGGTAGAGTGGAAGCAGAGGGAGATGTGAGAGACTGCATCTGGATGGAAGGAGAATGCACAGCACACAGAAGCCCTCATATCATGTAGATGGATCTCCCTGTTGCAGCGACTGGCACTGATGATGCGGTGATGTTGTGGGGTGTCAGGTCCTCAATCCTTCTTTGAGAGGTTAATTCTAGCAAAAAAAGAGGTCATGGTTAGGCAAAAAAAAGGCGACAGTCTTCATCTGTTGATAAGAACAGAGAAAGATGTAAATTTATTTAGAAAAGGACACATTTTTCAGAGCCATTCTTGTGAATACAAATATCTGCCATTTATCTGAAAAACTAACTCAAAATATGCCAAGTAATGCATTTGCAATGGCTCCACTACATATCAGTGCTCAACATTACCTCACTTCTGGCCCCTTCATAGTTTCTGCCTGATTGACAAGTTTACAGACTCAAACATTGTGAAAATTCAAATTCAAACCATTACTTGCTAGAACTTACCTGTGTCTCTCCAGATTTTGTTTAGGTTTGCTCAAGCAATTGCCAACCTACCTGATCAATACAAAACCACTTAACCATATTTGATTTCTCTTCACCTGTGTTTAATTAATCACAGAATTCTGATGTTTATGTTTTTAAAAGATTCCATTTACTTTGATGATCACTTCTTTAGTCCATATTTTCAATTTCTGCCTTAAAATTTTATGGTCTGAAGATTAACCCTATTCTTCAATTAAAACTGATTCTCTTCAATCCTTTATGAAGAATTTATAACATTTTCATTCTAGCAATAAAAATATGTTCTTTTCCTTAATATATCGTCTTGTGTAGAATTTCACACATGTATATTTTGTGCATTGTATCCATACTTACTGTTTTTCTTCCTCTACTTTCCTGGTATTTTCTGTGAGTGTTTTGCTAACTTTTCCACTCGATAGACATAAAAGTATTATTTGTTGAGAATAGTTTGTCATTCAAACTTCATTTCTTTCTTCCTATTTATTTAGAAAACTCATCACATTTTTCAGCCTCCTTATAGGGAAGTATAAATATGCATGTGTGGTACATATTTTCCGTTTTTGATCATGCATTTGTCACTATTTGAAACTTGAGGATCAGGAATTAATGCTCGACAATATTTGCTTCTTAAATAGATTCTGGCACAAAGAACAAACAAAATATTAACATAAAATTGTGAATGAGTGCTTAAATGTTGGGGACATTTCCAATATGTAAAAGAAAAAACAATAAAAGATTAAATAGGGCTCATATTATTAAGTTAGAGTTAATGAAAAAACATCAAGAGAGAGCTGCCATGAGAAAATTATAAAAACTCAACTGGGAGCAATAGAGCAATTTTAATAATCAAATTTCAAGAAAGAAAATAAACAAATATTGTCTCTCTAGAAACTTAAAAATCAGAAATGATAATACTGAAAGAATGAATTATTCTAGAATTCCTGAGTTTAATTAAAGTTGCATTTCAGTTAGATAGAAATAATCAGAAGCTGTCTTACAAAGAAAAAAGGAGAAAATGAAAGAAAACTTCTCACTTCAATGGAGTTTATTATTCCCACGTTGTCAATGCTGGGCTTGAACTTGAAACAGGACAGTGAAGAAACACAAAAAGAGAAAAGAGCTAAACCTATTCTAGTATTAAAATGTCAAATATCCCGAAGAAATACAGATGGGATTCAAACAGGAAGGGGAGGTGTAAACATGGTCTCTAAGCACATCGGGACCCAGGAGCGCTCACTATAGATCTCTTCTCTCCCCTAGTTAAAGATGGACAGATAGATGAGTGACACGGGCAGATTTCAAACTCAGTAATTTAGGGAAAGATTTTCACATCTCTGTTATTAAACCCTAAAACTAAGTTGAGCTAAAAGTTTTCTGTGTGTGCTTTTAGTTTTGTGTTAAATTAAGGGAGACAGGTCTTCCAATTCCAAGAGGAGAAGTTTTTAGGATGAAGCACGCATGTTCCAAGGGCCTCAGGGCTCTGGGAAGGGTGAGTTCAGAAAAGCAGAGCGCTTGTGAAGAAAGAACTGATTGAAGGCAGATGTGCTGCCGTTCACATTTGCCTCTTACCCTAATCCATTGCTCTCTCAGAGAGCTAGTGCAGATTAGATTCCAGTTTGTAATCTTAGGCATTTCTTTCCAGCCCGTCTAAGCAACCACTCTATACTTTTCCTATTTCTTTGTTTCCTTTCTAGTGAAGGAGCTAAAAAAAAAAAAAAAAAAAAAAAAAAAAAAATTTCATCCTGGTCTATATTTTCCTCTATCTATCTGTTCCCTCATTATATCTGGTCTCTATCTATTTTGTTGATTTCATATTAATTCAAAAACTATATGCATGTTTCTAAATATATACAGCTATACAGTTTCTAAACATCCACAAACAAATTACATCCAGACTAAACCATGCATTCCACCTCCTACATATAAGTATATAACGAACAACACAGTATACAGTCATCATATTTATCTTCCAAAAGTACATGTTCAGCATTTATATGACATTTTGTATGTACTGATTTTTATGTTCCCATGCTATCCTTGGAAAAATTTCAGATGTCTGTTTTAATTTATCTTTCATAAAATTCCATTCCTTTCCTTTGAGTAATAAAACCATGGTCCAACTTTTCATTGATACAGTCTTAAATTAACAAACTAGAAGTGCTGATTTGAAATTTGAAATTCATTAATGGAGGATCTTGACTCACCACATGGTTTCTGACTCAGACTTGGTATTGCTGTGTTTAATTTTTCTTCAGTTTCATTCATTTTTCTCAAGCTTTTAAAATTAATATAGCATGGACTCAGAAATTCATTTCTTAAAAAGATACTCCGTGGTTCTCATATTATTTACATGGGTGATATGCATGAAGTATAATGAATACTTTGTGCTCTGATTGAGTACAGATGTCAAAATAAATAAATTTTACTTTTTAAATAAGCATTAATATGCATCCAATATGTGCCAACCTCTGTCTAATGCTTTGTGTATCCATAGCTATTAAATCTTCCTAAGAATCCTATTTGAAACACATCACTTTTTTTTTTTTTTTTTTTTTGAGACAGGGTCTCACTTTGTGGTTCAGGCTGGCCCTGAGCTCTGCCTCAAACTCACGTCACAGCAATCCTCCTGCCTCTGCCTCCCGAGTGCTGGGATTACAGGCGTGAGCCACCACGCCCGGCACTGGTATGTGGTACTGGTTGCCGCTGGGGTGAGTCTCCACACCCAATATTGTTATGTGGTTACCGGGGATTGAACCCAGGTCCTTGCGCCTGCAAGACAGGCGCCGGAACCACTGAGCTATATCCCCGGCCCCTGAAACACATCACTTTTAAAGAAAAGGAATCCAAGACAAAACTGCTAAAATAACTTGCTGGGAATACTACAATTAAGCCTGGAGCTGAAATCATGTCACTAGAGCAAATTGACTGGAGAGAACTTTCTTATAAACTTTAACATAGCTATTTGTCATAAAAGTTGATTGTTGAGATTTAAGTATTTCTATTTCATAATTTTCATCATTTCTCAATTTTTTAATATTTAAAATGACTTCAAACTTACAGAAAATTTGCAAAAAATAAACCATACAACCTTATATGTCCTTAGCCAAATTCCTAAATTAACATCAGATTATATTTTATAATTTTCCTTCTAGTAAGTACATATAAATTTTTCTAAATCAATTAAGAATAAGGAGAAGATAGGAATTTTTTGTATATTATCTAATAGCAAAAATATATTTATATAATTAAATTCTTGTAATATCTTAATTTATAATATTCCAATCTTATAATTGGTATAATTATCATATAAATATCTACTTTACCCATTTAAATGTCAGTAGTCTAACACTCATTCAAAAATAGATGAAATTTATAATACAAAATTGTATATTGTACTTACTTTTGATACTTATTTACTATTTTTAAATATGAATTGATGACTGTATTTAGTTTTTAGAATTTTTCTCAATTTATTTAAATTGACATTTTACTTTAATAAAAGTTTTAAAAATTGTTTTATGTTCCATTATTGGAAACTACTCTTATTAGTAGGTTATATATAATCTGTCAGATTTCTCCACGCTACTGTTAATATTTTTCTTTGTTTATAAATATGTTGTTCTTTGTTAAATTTTTACTTACTAGTTAGAACCCATTTAAAAGCCATTAGTAGAATCAGTTATTATGAGGATGTTTGCCATATGATGATTTCCTAATTGAACCATTTTGGATCTTTATTTTTTTTTTTATTTTTCTAGTGTAATCTTTATTAGTGCATGTTAGTTAATCTTTATCAGTGCTTTATATTTGTCATGGGGAGCTTGCTCATGTACATAATACATCTTACTTCTTTTTCTTTTTGTTTTTCCTCATCTCTTCCTTCTGTCCCTGTTCGCTCTCAATCTTAATTCCCTTCACAATTCTATTTACATTGTCGATGGGAATGTACATGGTACAACCACTGTACAGAACAATATAAAAATTCCGGAAAAAAACTAAAACTGTAAATTCCATTTGACTAATCTATTCATGGTCTAAGGATCTTCCTGAAAGAATTAAACAATCACATCACAGTGACGCATACACACCCATGTTTGTAGCAGCATAACTCATAAGAGCTAAACTTTGCAAACCTGTCCATCATCAGGTGGACGGACAAAGAAACTGTGGCATTTATATACGATGGCATACTATTCTGTCTTGAAAAGGATAAACTTGAGGTATTTGTAGGAAGGTAAATAGATGTACTTCAAAACCATAAGATTAAGTGACGTATAACAAAAACACATACTAAAATATTGGTTAGTTTCTCTTATGTGAGAAACCCAAAATATAAATAAAAACTTTAATAGCCAATATATAATAGGAAGTTAGGAGATTATTTTCATAAATGAAGGGAACAAGAGAGGGTAGGGAGAAAAAAAGGAGAATGATAACAAAAGGGAATATAGCTCTAGCTTTTTGCATTTAATAGTTAGCATTATCATATGCAGAAGAAATTTTCTTTCTGTATTATTTTATTTCTATATTATTATATTTTGATATTTAATATTAATTTAATTTTATTTAATATTATAATTATGTATTATTTATTTAAATTTATATATTATTTTATACTTAATAATTCACAACATTGGCTTATTAATTCCATTTTTATTGTCATGTATAACCTGTTTAATTTGGGTTTCTATAGATGATATGACTCATAAACAAAATAAACTTCTTTTTCATAGTTCGAGACTCAGGGAAGTCTAAGAGGAAGATAAAGATGGATGTGTAGCAAGGGCTCACTTTTGGAATCATCTGTATCACTTTCTTACTGCAGCTTACCTTGATGCAAAAGGCAAACAGGCTCTTACAGTCTTCTATTGTAAAGACATTGTTATCTTTATGAGAGTTCTGGCCTGATGGCCAAATCATCTGCCAAAGGTACCGCGTTGTAATATCAGCACGGAGGTACATAAGCGTGCAGACCATAGACAAATTCTACAGACAAATTTTTGTGGCCCACACTCTGAAACACCTCATCCAGGCTCTTGTGTTTTGGTCATGACCCCAAATTCCTTGAACATTTCTTTACTTTTTGATACAAGAATATTTCATTTCTTCTTTAGATTAGATATTAGATTTAGAGGTAAATTCATTCATTTGAAACAAAGGAATTTTAATTGGCTTATATATTAGGCCATTTTGTGCAAAATATTCAATTATTATTTATTTTTAAAGCACATCAACTATTCACATAGTTCTAAAAGTAACTACAAAAATAGTCAAAGAATTGTCATGTTCCCTAATGATTTCTACTTTATTTACTTTCTAAATCTCGACTGTTTATAATTTATCCTTCATACACTTATAAAAATAAATTGATTCTCAGTATTTTTTTTCCTTTTTCTTATAAAAACAGCAATTATCCAACACATAACTGAAATTCCGCACTCTGGGAGGATGAAGGAGGAGGATAACAAGTTCTAGCTCAGCCGTGGAAATCTAGCAACTTAGGTGAGACTTTTTCTCAAAATTACAAACATAATTAAACTAACAACAATTTAAAAGGCATAGAGGTTGTAGATAAACACAAAGATCCTGGTTTAAAACCTTGGTACAGATATGAAAAAACAAACACACCAAACAAAACAATTGTCTATATTCTTTTTATTTAGCTTTTCTAATTGAAATGTACACTCTAAAAATAATTTCTGAACTAGTCAAAGATCTTTTTAAAATTAATTTATTACTCTATTTTGTTTAATAACTGAACTCTTTTCTGATGTACATGTATTTATGTTGCTTACAGTATTTTGCAATTATAGACATTGGAAAGAATAACCTTGTGCAGAAGCATTTTCGGATTGACAGAGATGAGTTTCTGTAGTGTGATTACAGAGTCAAAGGGAAATATATATATTTATATATACATTATCACTGGATGGTGCTGATTTCCACAGTACAAGAGATTCATCATTACTTGCAAGGGGTGAAAGTGCTTGCTTCACAACTATTTATCTACCTGAGGCTTTGTCAGGCTCTGATTTTATTTAAATAGTTTTAATTTGCATTTATTTTATGTGAATAGGAGTAACAACTCCTGGATCTTCCTGATATTGTTTTCCCTATAAATTGTGCTAAACCTTATCTTGGTGTTTGAACTGTTTGTTCTGAAATTCCCCTATTATTAGACATTTGTCCAGTTTTAATTTGTTTGAAATTTTATTTATAAGCTAAGATTTTGGACTATGCATAAGAAATTTTTAAAAATTAATATATTCAAATTAATCCACCATTTTTCTCATTTTATCAGATAATCAAATTTTTTAAAATGTGTCCTCTCTCCAATTAACTAATCTAATATCCTATGAATTTTATCATACAGATGTCATCCATTTATTGTTTATGAAGTTTAAATTTAAATTTCTCTTAAGTGTCTACAGTAGCATTTAAATATGTTAAAGAACTTGCTTCACAATGGTAATTTGAGATGGCTTTTTTCATAAATTAAAAATCTATTTATTATTTATTATGCTTTTATTCTACCCTGCTATTCTTTCTTTTATAGGAAAGCTGCTACTCTAAATATAAGAATAGAGGCTTAAGATGTTAGGGATGTGTGCTTTCTGATGCTCCATTTTTGAATTCTTATATAGTAGCTCTTCCATAGGAGTTTGTTTAGAACTTATTTTTCTAAAAAACATAAAAAAACAATGATTCCTTTCAGGTTTACTAATCAGTTAGTTTAGAGAAAACTGATATTTCTGTAGCATCAGTCTACCTTTGTATCTTTCAGGATCACATTCATGTCATTCAATTTAACAAGAATTACTCAAGGTTGTGTGTTCTTTGCAGTTATCAGGGATTTAAAAAGATATTTTTCTAATTGCTATGTCCTATAATTCTTATTAGGTCTACTGTATAATATAGAATAATTTTGTACAACTTTTGAATTTAAGTTTTTTTTTCTTTGAATGAGTTTCATTACTGATTTTTTTTTTTTTAGGATTTTCAATATATATTAAGCAGTTTTTATTTTTTCCATGCTTCTGTTAAATAAAAGTGGAAAAGTAGTTTAACACATGAAGTCTCAACTTTTTAAAGATGTACATGTATTTTAGACTTCAACTATTTTCCAAATAAGTATAGTCAACACCACATTAGAAACACAGATGCACACAAATATGAATATTTTGACATAGTATCTTTCAATTGTTGATTTCTTGAGTGTTCTTATGTATAGTAGTTATAGAATTTCACTAAATAATTATCAAAATATGTGAAGAAAATCATGAATTTTTTCATGTATAATATACTCTATAAACCTGTCACTGAGATTGAACTTGGAAACTTGCACTTGCCAGATGGGCAAGTTAGTACTCATCTACTTTACTGGTCTGAGACGTTATTCTTTAGCACTATATCAAATTTAGATAGAGTAATACATTTGCTTAATAAAAATAATGTGAAATATTCACATTCCGCAGGGCTTATATAATACTTGGACTGCATGAATATGCAATATATATCTAAGGGGACTCATTAGCTTTGCTATTACTCTTATGAATTATTTCCTCAATGGCTTTATTTTCTGGGGAAATAAAATTTCTCAATTTTTTCCTGTATATGAACTAAAATTTGGATGTTATCTTATGAAAAAATTATGCATTTCACCTAGGTTTTCGTATGCATAAATGTCTTCAAATTAATCTAGCAAAATTACGTAAAACATCTGCTTTATGGTTATTTCTTTTGGCTCATGCATTATTTTATGTTTTGTTCACATTTTCTCAATCAAGTTAAGACAGCGAATAGTCTAATTTTTGTATGAGATTTTTAATGATTTTTTTCTAACTGTACTGTATCTGTTTCTCTTGTATTATAATTTGGCAACTTATGCTATCATGAGATCTATTTAACTAATTTTAATGATGAATTAAATGAATTTGTTTTCCCACCTTCATTTATTTTAATTAACAAAGCAATATAAATCATAAATCTTCTTCCACTAAAGTATTAATGTATCTAGTAATTATGAATATGTAGTAATTTTGATATAATTTATTTTAGAAATGTATACTTTTAGTTGTTTTTTCAACTTTCCTTAATATATTTGGAAGAACATTTGTAAAATCCTGAATGAAAATTTATAATTTTATAGTTATTTAAAATTTTGCTTTGATTTGATCAGTGTAATTTTGTTTGTAATATTTCTACTTTTTGAATTTATTTATGCTTTTGTGCACATACTCAGTTTTGTTGATCTTCATATTCGTCCTTGAGCTGGATAAAAAAGTTCTTTTTATATTATCAAGCAATGAGTCTGATCCATAATTTAACGCTATCTATTTAGACTTTCACTACCTAATTAATCATTTATCCATTTGATTAGATTAGTACTGAGAACACTATATTAAATCTTGTATTTTTAGTGTGCTGCTATCTAATATTTTTCCAAATTGTGTAGTGTAATCTTTAAGCAAATAATATCTTTTTTTTGTTTTGCATTACTTGTATGGTTATTAGTATGATTAAGTACAAATATTAAAATTAACAAGTGACCGTTATGTAGTTTGGATTGAATTTTACTTAAATGTTAAAATGTAAACCCCATTTTCTTAGTTTTTCCACATCAAGCTAAACTTTTATTTCACATCTTGTGGGACATACGTAGATAAATCTCCATGAGATAAAAATCACAATCACAATTATTGAATAATTTAAACCTTAAGTTTTCTAAAATTTCTACTCTCCCATTATTTTAATCTTTCATGTCTCTCTCCAAAACTCTAATGCCATTCTGATATTCTCATTTCCTAGCATTTTTGCATTGATTTAAATAGATTTTTTTAATTAAACAAATTAGTTTAATGGTTGTGCATTGGAGCTGATTTTTTGGGAGAAAATTTTTAAGTGTTTGTTGGTGCTTTTAATATGTTATCTCAGATAACCTAATTATATAAAAATTTTGTGGAATTTAGTACTAAAATAAATTATTTTTCATTATTTAAATTTCCTTCAAAGAATCAAATTATATGGATTATTTTTACCTTTCTTGCTTTTAAATGATTTTTTTCATACATTTTTCCTCTTTTCTCTATTTGACTTTAATTCATAGGATTTTTTTCTGTTTTTTGTCAACATATTTTAAGCTTTTATTTCAGTCTATTAAGGTCCTCAAAGTTCATCTGCACTATCCAAAAGAATAGATTCCATCTCTTTTGAACAAAGAATAGCATACACTGGGCAGGAAAAATGCATGAGAAGCATTTTCTGCATTCCTTCAACAATAGAGCCGAATATTGATCTCATATCTTAGCTATTATAAGTAAAGCTACAGTGATTATAGGAATACAAGCCTATCTTTGACACATCAATTTCATTTGCTTTGGACATATTTTTGGATGTAATGATTCCTGAATCAGATAGTAGCTCTCTTACTGTTTCCCATGTATTGATTTGCATGTCCCCAATAGTGTACAAGGGTTCTTTATATTTCCACATTCTTGATAACACTTGTTATCCTCTATCTTATTGACAATAACTATTATATACTTTCAGACCTTTACTAGTTGTGGATTTCACTAGAGATTAAGAATAGTAACCATCTTCCCCCATATGACCTTCATATTTTCTTCTTTGTAGTCTACCAATCAGTAAATATTAATACTGTCTCAAAATATAATATATCTATATCTATATCTATGTACCTATATCTATTTATATTACAACCCCTATATGTGCAATAAATAACTATTTATGACATAGCTCTTGTACTTCAAGACCAATATCTCTAGACTAATTTTAAATGAAATAAACTCCCTTTCTCTCAGCTTATCTATCTTTTCTCCCTACAACTTTTGTTTAATGGCAATCCTCTGTCTTATATTCCCCAAAACTAAAGTAGGCATAGTTCTTAGCATCTAAAAGTTGTTTGTTTAGTAGACAAATAGCAAATCAAAAGAATTATTTCAGCCATTTGGCTCACAATGAAAAAAAATATTTCCTTAAAGTAGTTTTTTCCTCATAAATCTTTGTAATTTCTTGATGTCCATTGGCAATAGTGGTGCACAATGAAGGCTTGTTATGAATTTTAAACTATTTTTATATTAATTATTTTATTTCAATAAATCTTCTTAAGGTGTAGGTTCAACCACAATTTAACGTAATAGGTAGAAATAATTTAGAAATTTTAGTAAACCTGTGGTTGTTCTGAAAATAGTCATCCTAATCAGTCAAACTGCAAAATGTATGGAGCAGATTACAGAAATCTTTACCTGCATAAAACATTTTCTTCTAGATATTTGGAAAACGTATGAAAAACATAAACAACATTAAAAATACAATCTGTTATTAGATGCTTGATTGAGGCTCATTATAGCTCAGGGAAAGCTCCCAAAATACTCTCAAAATTAGGTATTATATACCAAAATTTGATTTTAGGTATAGTGAATTAAAATGTATAACATTAACTTAAACTAAATGATACTACATATAGGTGTGTCTACTTTCTTCAAAATTTTTCTTAACTATTTATCTTTTCCCACCCTGTATTTACCTGGTATTTCTCTTTAAATGTCAGTGAACTGAGGATGAATATGTATAGATAAATCTCAATATTGTAAGTTGCTCATGTTTTAAGATCAATACAAATAAGAAAAATTTGAAAAATCTTTTCAAATAGTCATTACTAATGACTATGATATTAATATACTTTTACTGTTACTATAAGTCAGCCATTATTTCAAATCCTTCACATAATTTTATTTTATAAATAAGCACTTTGGATCAGATGTTTATCGACCTTTGGATTATTTCTTTTTCAAATCGCCTAGTAACAGAGGCTTCTTTATGCCTATAAAGCATAAATGGAAACTGTTTGATAATGATTCTGTTTATTAAACTACCTAAAGTGGAAAGAACTATGAGTTAGGATTTATGGGTATAGACTATTGAAGCAGTTCTTCCTTGTCAGCTTAATAGAACTAATGGTCCCCATCCACTTATTAGGCAGTTAATACACAGACTGATAGAGACTGTATTTGTCCTGCAGTATACCCATGCACTTCCTGAGAAGAATCTTCCAGGCTGCTTTCTTGCTATTTGCCTGATTAATCTGCAGAGGAAAAAAAAAATGTGATTGCTAATAATGCAGAAGCTCCCGAAAATACTATCACTCATGGACAATGCTGATGATCCAAGAACCTAAGATGAATTTAAGTTTTATTTTTCTATTTTTGAAACAGAAAATGGTGTACTAAAGATATGGTTGTCAGTGATAAGATGTCAATCTCAATATAAAATCTGTCACAGCAAGAAGTTTCTGAGTAAAATGTCCCAAAGAAAGAGTAGTGGGTCCAAAAACCTACAAGAAATTCGCTGTGATGCTGTAAACTGTAAGATTTAGTGAAAACCACATTGCACTCAGAATATGCAATTTGAATAGAAATTATACTCTATAGTTAATAAATTGCTTTAAAATTTCAGGTGATATTTTTAAAGTTTCAGCTAATATTTACTTAAAATATACAAAAGCCTCTAGAACGCTAGAAAACTAAATTAAGCAATAAAAGTCATCATTGTGTCTCAAACTAGCTATCACAGAAAACTTCCCAGTAGCATTTATTTGCATTCTAATTCTACCATTTTACCTCTGAATAAACACACAGGCTTTCACACTTGCACCAAAGTACATCTCATATTTTGGTCTCAGTAGATTCAAATATTAAAATGTCTAAGAATGAAGCAACAATAAACACAATCTGGGAATCCAAGAACACTACCAGTTCTGCTCTTTAGGTGGTTCTGGCCAAGGCACCATCCTTAACCAGGTTGCCAGAGGGCTGGAGGAAGGAGAGAGAGTGCTGGAGTTACCTAGGAATCCTGTTACCAATGCACTGTGGCAATTTCTACAGACTAGGAAAAGAGAAATCATTAAGAGACTTGTTTCAGTAAGCTAACCTCTTAACTGATAATGATAGTGTTTGAAAGGATCTTATATCATTAACTTTTTATGTGCACCACCTGTTTTAGCTTAGGATTCATTTATCTGTGCCTCAGTTTCCCTAATTCTGGTCATGCACAGATTTTATTGCTGTGATCATTTCCTCAGAAAATACATTACACTTATATTTTTGCATTTGCATTGTATTAGTTATCACAAGTAATCAAGATATGATTTAAAGTGCAATGAAAGATACATTTATGTTACAGGAAAATATGATGCCATTGTATATAAGGGACCTGAGTGCTTTGGGGAGGGTCTTGAACTAATCCTCAGACTCCAGAAGATCACTGTGTTACATCACGTTACTTCTCGATCTGAAATGTTCCTTTAAACCTCATATGTTTGGCCTTTGATTAGATTATGAAGCCCTGTAGCTGACTTGCTCTCAGGAAATAAGACCTGCTTGGGGTTTACACAGTGGAAGTACCCTGCAAAGTGCATCTCTTTCCAAGGCTCCTTCATTTGCTCTCTGCACCCTTTCTGCCATGATGTTAGCAGCTTCCATCCACCAGACTGTTCCACTGCTCAATTTTTGCCTTGGATCTAGCAGATAAGAGAACATAATCATGGCATAAAATAAATCTCTTCTTCAAACTGGCTTTACTTTAATAGGACATATATATGAAAGGAAGGTAGGAAAGCCATATGTGATGTTATTTGAATGACCATGTAGATTATTGATGTGGAAAAGTATGAAGTTTTTCATATGGTAGTTGACAGTTTTCCATGGTGATTTAATAACCTTAAAAATGCACCAAGTCCCAATTATAATTTCTATAAAACTACCAGAGTATGTATAGAAAATAAACTGTCAAGGGCCAGGATTTAACTCAGTGGTTCTTGTGCCTGCCTTGCAAGCTCAAGGGCTTAGAATTTATCTCTAGTAACTATATAAAACAATGTCAGGAGTGGTGACTCATGCCCACCAGCAACCAGAACCACATATCACAGAGCCCGACTTGGTGACTCAGGCCTGTAATCCCAGCACTTGGGAGGCAGAGGCAAGAGAATTTCTGTGAGATCAAGAAATTTCTGTGAGGCCAAGAGCTCAGGGCTAGCCTGGACTACAAAAAGCAAGACCCTGTATATAAATAAGTAAGTAAGTAAGTAAGTAAATAAATAAATAAATAAATAAATAAATAAATAAATAAACTGTTAAAATTTGGTCTCCTATTTCTTCGTTATCCATTGTTGGGGAAATCTGAACCAGTGTTTTAAAAACATAATGTTTTATTTTATCTGCTGAGAACATTCTCAATGGTTATGTCATATGGAACAAATATCTTGAGGTCAATTATAACATCATAATTTTTTTAAACTACAGAAAATAGATCTATATTTAATTGAGAGATACCTGTATATGTTGCTTCCTTTAAAATGATTATTTTTTTATTTTTAAAGGTACTAATATTTAAACTTTAGAGAATCTTTGTTCAAAAGCAAGGCTCAAATTATATCTGCATGTTCCTATACCACTTGGGTATATTTATGATTTTAATCTAAAATATCCCCCCCAAATCTCACTTTGTTTGGAAGTGTCAGTTGTGAAGGTGACTGAGCCACTGGGATGTTCCATTCACAAGTGGATGAATCCACTGAGGAGTTTAGAGCTGAATATGCTGTTTGGAGGGAGGACTTGATTGGAGGAAGCAGATCACTGAGAGTGAGGAACTGAGAGGCAGTTCCTCTGTGCTGCCCCAGCTTTCTTTCTGTCATAGATTGAGCAGGTTTATATCCTTATGTTCTTACAAAAAGCCATTTCTGCCATGAAGCAATCTGAGAAAGAACTGAACCTTCACAAACCATAAGCCAAAATAAATATCTCCTCCTTTAAATATCCCTTGTCAGGTGCTTTGTCCCAGTAATAAGAATCTGATTAGTACCTACTACTTCTTACTCTAAATGTATTTCCTAAAACATTTCATCTATCATAGCTTTTCCTACCTCTAGTTAGATACATTTCAAAACTATATTCTTAATTCTGACTTTTATAAGGAGCCTTGAAAACATTAAAAAAAATCTCTAAGAGTAAGATATAAACACTGAATCTATCAATCACACTACAATCCATTTATGCTGTATTTCTTGCTTCATGTCTTGCTCAGGCAAACGTGGAAATAAGAACTTTGTCAAAACTTTTAATAGTAGTAGTCAGTTTCTCCCCAAATGGGATTGTGTTTACTTTTCTAAACCTGACACACATGTCAGTGGTGCCTAAAACATGATATTCAGTAACATATGAGCCACTGTTATACTAACAGGTCAGGCTGATTCACTCTTACATAACAATACTCATTTTTCTAAAATGTGTGGTAGGTAGACCATGTACATTTTCCAGTTAAAGTGTCTTGATTTTCACTGTCATGTTCTTAGTATGTCATAATAGTCCAACGTGAACTAGAATATTGGTATATTTTCCACTTGATTGCTTAAATCCATCCCTACTGTGTATGTCAGTATCTAATTACATATCACTATGTTTCAGACACGTGTTTCTTTTCATTTGCATATGCAGTTCTATTATAGGGAGCTATCCAGCAAAGCATGTGACTACATAGTCTTCGTAACTTATCTCTGATGGTATCTCCTCTGCATTTCTTTCAGTCTTCCATCTTGTAGACTGAGTTATGTGTCTCCAGTGTTGGTGCATGGATGCTAGCCTGGGTTGTCTGTAAACCAATTGTTGCCTTCTTTGTTGATTTTTTTTTTTTCCATTGAAACCCTTTGGATCATGGCCATTGTCCAGAATATAAGCTTAGTATTCAATAATTAAAAATGAAATGATTGTAATTGTTGAACTGACATAAATATGTACAATGAGAATTTACTCACACCAATATATGTATCCCAATTAAAAAATATTAATATGTTATATGGCAAAAGGGAATTGAAGATTAAACAAATTAGATAGTCACACTGTTGAGAGCTAATAGAAACTGTAGGAACTTGATTGAAAGAAGCAGGTCACTGGGAATGTGCCCGTAAAGGGTTCATGGAGCCCTAAGAATCTCCTCACTATCTCATTCTGCCTCTTCTCAACAAGAAACCTGGCTCCACTGTGTTTTCCCCAGCAAGAACTTCTGCATGAAACAGCCTAGAGTTGGTAGAACTATGTACAAATGACTGAAACCTGAAATTGTGAGCAAAAATAAAGCATTGCTCTTTGTCCGTTTTTTCAGGTATTTTGTCACAATGTCAGAAAGCTGACTAACACAGCACACATCTGGAAAACTAGAAGACAAGAGAACGTCTTATTATCTTATTAAATCAGTTTGACATGCGATAACCAGTATATGTGAAGTTTGTTGTAATTTTATGACTAATGAAAGAGATCTCTTTGGAGTACAGTTATGATGGCTAAATTTTATCCTCTTAAACCATAAAATATGTAGCTTTTAAAAGTAAGATATTTCACTGTATGAACAAAAAAGATTAATTTTCTAGAAAAGTTAATTGACTGACCTAAAGATGTCAAAAGACTGTTAGTTACATATGGACTTGGATTTCCACTCTAATGTCCATTCTTCTGTACGTAGAGTAAGCTACACTTCATTTGGGACATTTTCTCACCCAGATAATTTTCTTTTAGGCTTCTTTAACTGAAGAGTTACTAATAATTGATTCAAACTAAGAACAACTGGTGAATTGCATAGGATGATGTAGAAACACTAATGTCTCTGAATAAGTGACTGGGTCTGAAAACTTAGGTTATGATGGTGTTTCTATTTAACTCTTGCAGATAATAACAGTACAGTTGCTCATTGAGCTTATCAAGTTGAGATACTGTTTTCATCTGGGTAGGGTTGTAAGATAAAATATGGGTTGTCAGAAAAAATATAGTTCGCTCAGATAAATTAGAGTCACAAATATAGAAAATACATTTTTGTGTATCAAAATATCTCACATGTAAGATGACACATAGTTGTTTTTATTTGTTACTTATCTAAAATTCCTATATAACTACATGTGGTATATTTGTATTTTATAAATAACTCAAAAACATAGAGTTTCATCCTAGAATTTGAAATAGCTGAACTCATAACTTCAGCTATGAGGTGGATTTGATGCTAATGCAGGTAATTCTGACCATTTTCATATTGGCTTTATGCCTAGACCACAACACAGACTTGTAAGTTTGATTCAAGTATATGAGGAGCACTCATGGGAAAGATATTACTTACAGTGTGTAAGTAAGATATTACTTACAGTGGATTTTTTATGGTAAAAATGGGACACAGTTTATTAACTTGCTATGGAAATGATCATATTCTATTTATTTACTGACAGAGTAATTATGATATTTTGAAAGGAAACATTTTATTAATAAAAATGCTTCATTATAAATAATTTCTAATAATAACATTAGTGGATTATTAACCTCTAACCTGTTTACTTAGGCTCACAAATTTGCCTTGTCCTGAGCACATTTTCTTTTAATACCATTTTCCTCTTAATATCTTCAAGCATAGAAAAGAAGAGAATCTTCCTGGCATTGATTCTCTGACAGACAAACAATAAGTTTACTATGAATTTCTCTGCCTCCTGGATGACTCATGTAGAATGGGGTGTTGTGGTTCTGTCAGCTTTAAATGTCTTGTTCTGCAGCACTAATAAATATTCATCGCTTCCCAACCAGAACAGAGTCATTTAATGATGTCCATCATGCTCCACCAACGTGACTTCAACTCAAAGATGTTTTCCTGTATAATATTCACACTGGATAAAAGTGATAATTAAGAGTCTGAAATACAAAAGGGTAATGCACTGTCCTCTTGCTCAGTAGGGAAGTTCATTAGCAGCAGAATCATGTCATTTGCCCATCTGTTCTTAATTGCATTCACCCCAGGAATTAAGCGAAGGAAGTGACATCACATGGTCCTTATATCCAGGGGTTTGTAAATCACATGTATGTTCTTATCTGCATGGATGACTAGGGGAAGAAAAAAAAAAGCAACGTAACAACAAATACCACCAGGAACAATCACAACTGACTGAGCCTTTTTCCAGTTAGCATAGACAGATGACCTCATTAATCCTGTAATCTTGACAAGAGAGTCCATCTCTAGGAAATTTCACAGAGAAAGAAGGTGCTGCTGCTTCTGTGTGTTTTCGAGGCCATATTGTGCGGATAATTATCTTTCAGCTGGTTGGAGACACACCTCTTGTTTGTATGTCTTAAACATCGGGTGCTTAGCAGCTGCTGTAATATCAATAGGAGGATGAGCGAGACCTTCATTAGATTAGCAGTGAGCTTATTGCTGGTGCCAGTCTCATTATTATTGGTGACTAAACTGGCAGATTGTCAGGATGCCTCATGGCAAGATGAGCTTTTGCAGCTCTCTGCATGCAGTTATTCTAAACAGTGAACTGTGAGCCATCATCCGGGCATAGTCATGTCTCAGAGGTTTTTTTTTTTCCCCCTGTCAGCAGCAATCAGCTTGCCGATGCAACATTGATAAACAACCTCTTATTTTAAGGAATGATATTAATTAAAGCATGGAGTGTGGTTTGGAAAGAAAACTTGTTAATTGTTTAATGGCACCTGCTCTGATCGGGCCCACCAGTTGAAAGTGACATATACATTTTTGCCTTGAATATGTTTTGTCTGTCATGCACACCAATAAAAATATAGGCTTCCAAGTAAGAACAGGCTGTTTTTCATTTTAACTAATCTACAAATGTGAGACGTTATATCATAGTCTTAAATGCAAAGCAGATTTTCTTACTTTCCTTGAAAAACACTTCCAAATCCAAAACCTATATTCCACTGCTCTACAAACTAGTTAGTGCTGCATAATCCACAAGAACAGAATAATCAATCTATCTTTCAAATGATTTAAAAGTATTTGGAAGACTGTTATTTTGCATTTGAAGACTTTTGTCTAGAACTAGAATTGTAATACTCATCTGAGTAATTTAAATATTTGTCTTATTTAATGAACTGAAAATTCTAATATATGTTTGTTTTAAATAATAATAATAATTTTTAATTTAGCTTTTTCCCCCATAACTTTTTTTAAAAAATTGATTTATTATACTGGCTATGCTTTACTTTGTTCTTCAGACTCATTATCTATGTTTCCCTGAAAATACAACCCATTCAGAAAATAATCCACTTTTAAATGAAGAGACCAAAAAATCAAGTGAAAATCAGTCTCACTTTGACTTACCTGCTATTAGAGTAACCACTAAATGTGAAGGAACAGCGAATACTATCTCCTGTATGACACTGGCCATGATTTTGCTTAGAATATCAAACTCAAAACACAACCTCTATTTCAATTTTTCTCAAGAACTATTTGTAATTATCAAAATATCTTTATCAATTTTACTCAGTACTGCTTCTTTTAAATAAGAATAATAAATGTTAAGACATATATTTTATGAGTTCTATATTTTAGAGCTAATTCAGTATCCATGTTTTATAATTATAGAGAATCTTAAACATATTTTGAAAATACAATGATGTTTGTTTTAAAAATATGTTTAAAATGTGACTGCATTGATTGATTGATTAGGGTTCTCTAGATGAAGAGGAGCATATATACGTGATATAACATGTAATATACAAAATTAATATATATACTTATATATATTCATAATTATTAGATAAGATAATACACTAGGGAAATGCAGATGGAGAGCAAGAAGATCAAGTAACTGCTGAGTCCAAGATGCTGGAAACTGCAGGATAATAAAGATCATCTGGAGCACCATACTGATTCTGAAGACCTAGAAGCTCTGTGGAGAGAGAGTTGCTGATGTTAGTGCAGGTTGCAAGGCTGAAGACGTGGCAGTCTGAGTTGCCCATAAAGGGCAACAGCAAGAGACACATCCCCTCAGGCAGAATTCAACTTTCCAATGCAGGCTTACTTCCTGCTCCTTCTCCCTCTTCATCCCATCTGGATGCCAACTTTCAACCAGGCGAGGAGGTCTTCCCCTTTTTTTTTTGCTCCCGTGCATAACAGTCGTCTCTGGAAACACCCTACACTCAGAGTGTGTTTTGTTAATCTGCAAGGTGTCTCTTACCTGTCAATTAGATAGTCAGCATTAGGGTCATAATATATTAGAAAACTTTACATGATTCAAACTATAATGGGCCACAAATTTTATTTTAAAGAACAGAAACTGAGAATAATTTTTAAATCTATAAGTTACTTTATAAATCTGTTACTTTATAAATTCATAAACTTTAGAAAAGCTATATTAATATGTAAGAAATTCTGGGGTTTTTTTACAAAACATTCCTGACACTTTCTAGATTTATCATGTTTTAATTTTATTTTCTTATATTCACAATAGTACTGTACTGTACAGTAAAATTAGCAAAAATTAAAATGCAATATAAACAAA
Source organism: Petromus typicus (assembly GCA_004026965.1). Classification (NCBI taxonomy): domain Eukaryota; kingdom Metazoa; phylum Chordata; class Mammalia; order Rodentia; family Petromuridae; genus Petromus; species Petromus typicus. The sequence continues at coordinate 32,501 of PVIR01009526.1, read as the reverse complement.
GCATTTTGTACAAAAAACACATTGAGGCTGTATAAAAAAGATGTACAGAACCACATAAATAAAAGAGAAGTTGTAAGTTGTGAACCATAATCTGAACAACACACCTCCATTAAAAGTCCAAGCAGTTGTTAACTGGGTAGGTACTCAGACAATCTTAGCCTGTGTTAGCGTTTTTGTGCTAAAAGTATGATTTTTTGAATATATAGAAATTCTCTATTTTGTTCAATATGTCAGCTATAATTTGTGTTTATCTCTCTTCTTTCCTCCTTCAGATTTACAGGTAGAAAGAACTTCATCCACTCAAGTAGAACACTCTAGTATCTAGAGCAATGACCACTACACCAAGTAACTGAATGTGACTTCAGCCTCCAAGACTTAATGAGAACAGGAGTCAACACCCAGAGCAGGGTCACATGCCTGACATTCTGCCAGGCCTTTGTAGGAAGACAGATAATTCAGCTGTGGGCAATTTAGGGAATTATGAGACCCAGCTCAGTGTGAAGTAACTAAGTTCAATGTTCAGTTAAAAGGGGAGGATGAGTAAGACTACTCATTGCAAAGAAGTCTGGGAAGAAACAACTGATAACCTGTCGTCACCATAGTTTTACAATATACAGTAGATTCTTCACTCTTGTGCAGGGGTGATGGTTTGGTTTAGTTTTACTTTTACACAGTTCTGACATCATCTTAGATTATATGAGTCACCTTGGGTAGATCAAGGGCAGACTCATATGTTAATTTCTCACTGTTATTATTTGCATCGGTCTTAATTTAAACCTCTAAGTGCGTGCACTACTTGGCATACTGATGCACAAGTATAATTTTTCAGAAATGTATTCACATAATTGTGGAGAGTATTCATTCATCATCATGTCCAAAGTTGTTAACCTTTAATCTCCTGAAGTTTTTACAAGAGAATGGAATCTGGACACGGGGATTTCAGGATTAAATATAATTTCTATCACTTGTTGGTTATGTAATCCCAGGTATAATATGAAATTTCTTTTCCTTCTATCCTCAACAGGAAAGTGAAAATATTGATGGATTTGTCTTTTAGGAATACTACATTTGGTACAAAAATATGCTGCCACCCATATGTTTCAATTTGTTCTCTATGGTTGCATTAAATTAATGACAAATTTAGGTACTTGCAGTAGTTCACATTTATCATTGCATAATAACAGGTTTCTGTAGGTCAGAAGATGAGGGTGGCTTACATGGGTTTTCTGTTTTAGCATATCACCATGGTGCAATTGAGGTGTCACTGCAGTTGTGGTCTCATCAGCTGCTTGACTGGAGAAAGAACCATTCTCAAAATCCATTGCCTATTTGCATAATTCATTATAATGGCTGCAGAACTGATGAGATCAGTTTCTCAAACCGAGGCTCTCATCTCATAATGCCTGCACACACTCAGTTTTGCTATGTATATGTGTGCAACACTATCTCTTATCTCACAACAATTTATGTCTGAAAACATAGCAATAGAAAATTTCTGATTCCAGGGACCAACAGTGCCTCTCTCACAGGCTTTCATCTGATCATTTTGTCTAAATTTTAATATTCAGAATGATTCCTCCAAATTCTTCAAAAATTGTAGAGTTGCATTCAGTAAGACTAGACAAGATTATAAATGTTTTTTGTTATGTTATTTGCGATACCAGGGATCAAACTCAGGACCTTGTGTTTTCCAGCCATGTGCAGTGCCACTGAGCTACATCCTCAGCAGAATGTTCATTTTTAAGATACTCTTTAGGTTCCCTGATGCAAATTTTTCACATAACTATACCATTCAAAATCATAATAAATTGTTGATGTAAAATAAATCTATTTTCCTTGTATCTAAAATTTGGATCATTTTGTCATCAATCTGTTTATCATTAAATAATGAATTCAGTAGTTTTGAATGATATAGAAACATGATACTAGCATTGAAAAATTTCTCATTTGTAAAAGTCTAGGTCAACCTAAGAAAGCTAATTATTAAAGTCTATATAAAACGATCAAGGGAAGAGCTTCCCCAAGACAGAAATGAGAAGTGAAAGAATGCTGAAAGTGGGAAACTGAAATGTATTCACTCGAATGTGATTAAAAATGTATTTCCTCCGCTATGTAAACCATTAATAAATTGCCTACAGTATTACTGTGAAAGAGCTTAAATGCTTAATCAAAGGAAATTAGAGTGTAGTTAAAACCACTAATAAGAAACCAAGCAAAGAATTGAATTGGAAGGAAACTATTAGAACAAAATTAAAGACGCATAAACACATTAAGCAAATATAAGACTGTAGTATGCATTTGATTCTTCAGAGACTTATTGAAAGTCATTATTATATGCCCTGTGATCTGAATGGTGCAAACGATATCATTAGATTTAATTTTACAATTAGGTAGACAGCTTGATAAAATTTAAAGAAGTCAAACTTCAGAAAGATAGAACTGCAGTTTGAAATTGAGTCGTATATCCTGCCAACTATGTGGTAAGATACTAAATATCTTCTTTGGGGTAATCGTATGTCAAGGGTTGTAGAACATACTGTGCCTGTTTTGAGAAATAAATGAGGTAACTATGTGCTGAAGTATGTGGCTTATAAAAGCATTGAAAAATTTTGGTCTCTGCACCTATAGTTCTCTTTCTTGAGCAGTCTTTATGGAAAAAGTACCCTACCAGACTATCAGGTGTTATTTATTACCTAAAATGGAAATTTCCTAGCATTGCTCCTTTCTACTTATTTTGCTTATGTATTCATCTTTAAAGTGCAAATTTCTTTCATGGATATTTCCATTTGTTTCAAAAACGTGATCCTTAGAGATGGGACATGCCACTATAAATCAAGCAAGGGAGTACTGAGTGTCTAGGTTGATTAAGAAGTGTTTAGGCAAAATTTCAATATATTTCCATGATCTCATTCTGAATCAGTGTAGGGGAATCGCACATATATTTTTAACCCTGCTTACAGCTATACATATGAAGAACAGACTGGCCTTGTCACTATCTATCAATCCATATCTATATCTGTATCATCTATCTAGAAGCTGCTATATGTATATATGTACATATATGTATATATATGCATAAACATCAAATTAAAATTTACAATCTTAAATCTTTAAAATTTATACATAAACATAGTAAATATGTAGCTCTTTCTCATACTGCCTCTGCCTTATTCAACTATTCTCACAGGGTGACAGTGAAATTTTGCTGTATTGTTTTTATGTCATTTATCACAAACATGCCATTACTTGTGAGGATTAATGATGACACACAATGATATATTTATTTGGTCCATTTTCTTACACTTGAAATGTAGTTTGGGCTGTACTACTGACATGTTTTGCATGCTGCATTTAATAATTGGAAGCGTGGGAGCTGTGACAAATTAATTTCTCTGCAGTCGAAAATAAACATAGTCTAAATGATGCCTTGTTGTTCCCAAGTATTCAGAAATTTCTCACAAGATAAAATGTATTTGATAATTTCTTTTTCTTGGCTCACTGAAAACAAATATTAAAGGATTTTTCTCAAAGTTAGAGAAATTTGAATTTTAAAGTCTTCGTATTCAGCCAAATATACATATCTTCCACTCATCTCTAAATGAAATTGAAATTCAAAGATCTATTCATTTTTATAACACACAAACACACACACCTACCCCCCCCACACATATATGCATATTAAGTGCAAATTTTAATATGTTTTTCTTTATTCACTTAGATACAACTCACCTCATGGTTGAGGATGTGAAAGTGTTTCTATATTCTGGAAACTTCCTTCATTACCGTTCGTGATTAATACTTCCCATTTGACTTTAACATAAATCATTTAGCCAGTTTTTTAATTACACATGAATAGGTGATTGCTGTAGGATGCCTTTTATGCTTAACGTTTTTTCATTCAATATCATGTCTGTGACGTGGGAACACTTGGTAATAATTTTTACATTGCTACATATTATTCTACTATATTAATATATATTACATTTTCATTTTAATTTTGAAATATATTCATTTCAGAAATTTGATATAATAATAAAAACTTCTATGCCCATTTTTCCATGTACCAGTATGTACATGGAGTTTATTTCAATTTGGAGGTATTTCTTCATATCTTTTATGCTCTGTTCAAATATGGCTGAACTTTTAAACAATTTTCAGCTGTTGGGAAGTTATTTTTCTAGAGAATATTAGCAGAGGGCAGCACACCACAAATATGCTTCATATTCTTTTTTTTAATTGAAATCTTTATTGGTACATTACATATATACATCATGATTGCACTCCACAATGGGGAATTGTACCAGTATAAGACACAACTTAATTCTCATTTTTCCCATAGCCCTACCCAGCCTACCACCCCCCCATGTACATAATTTTTTTTCCTTTCTTTTTTGTTATAATCACATTATTTTCTCCCTTCACCCTATTTCACTTTGAGCATTTTCTATTTCAGAATATATAACATAAAATTCTAGAACTCATTTACATCTTTATTTTCTCATACCAAAGAAAAGATGTGATATGTACCTATCTGTGACCTATTTATTTCACTTATGAGGATACTCTCAAGGTATGTCCATTTAAGTATAAATGATTCAAACACCATTTTTTATGGCAGAGTAATACTCCATTCTGTAGAAGAACCACAGTGTTTTTATCCAGTCTCCAGTTGATGGACATTTGGGTTGTTTCCAAGATGTAGCAATCACAAACTGAGCTACTATAAAAATGGGTGCACATTCTTTACCTTAATAAATACTGCCTAAGTTATCCATTGCATCAACAGAGAACAAACATATAATATTAAATGGAAGTATAGGTAAATCTCTGGTATTCAAGAAATTTTAAACTTTCAAATATTAGCATATTTTCTACATTAGCTAATTGAAAATATTAGCCTTTCAATGGACTCAGCAAAGTCAGCAAAACTACTAATAACTTTATACATATAAAAATATCTTACAACAAACAAATGAAATAAACATTTGATTGTTTTCCTTCTAAGGTCAGAAAGAAATGATAAGTTTAAGGGCCGGGGATATAGCTCAGTGGTTCCAGTGCCTGTCTTGCAAGCTCAAGTGCATGGGTTCAATCCCCGGTAACCATATAACAATACTGGGTGTGGAGACTCACCCAGCAGCAATCAGTACCACACATACCACAGTGCCAGGCGTAGTGGCTCACGCCTGTAATCTCAGCATGCAGGAGGCAGAGGCAGGAGGATTGCTGTGATGTGAGTTGGAGGCTGAGCTCAGGGCCACTCTGAACTACAAAGCAAGACCCTGTCTCAAAAAACCTAAAAAAAAAAAAAAAAGAAAAGAAAAGAAACAATAAGTTTCCTTTTATGACTTGTTTGACATTTTTCTGAAGGTTCTTACAACTTGAATAAGACAAAAAAATTAACAAAAGCAAAAGAATACTATTTTGAAACAAAGAAATATACCATTTTGTGTTCAGAAAATAGTGATCTATGTAGAAAATCTACAAGAATCAAAAATCAAAATATATAGTGCTAATACCCAGATTAGTCAAATGTGTTTGTTATAATGAACAATGAAACCAGTATTTATTTTAAGTAATTAGAAACATTCAAAAATAAAAATGAAAAATGAAAATATTTAAAGTAACACCAAAATATTAAATGCTTAAGGATAATTTGTCACATTCTCTGGGTAATCTGTGTACTGGAGATCATTAAATTTTGCTGAAAGTAACCAAGGAAGATTGAAGTAAATCGAGACATGTTCACAGAGTAAAATACTTGATATTTTAATCTATCAATTGTTATATAGATTCAATTTAAATTCTATTAACAAAATGTAAGACTTCGAAGCATAGATTCTGTCTTATTATGTAGAATAGGTAAATTCTGACAGCACAATAAAAATCAAATAACTGTAACTAACTTAAAGATTTGGTATGGCTCCTATACTCCACACAATTTTTCTTTCTTTACAGATAAACAGACTGATCAAAAGATGAGTCCAGAAATAAAGCTATATACATAAATACAAATTTAAGTAAGAGATGAGATCAAAATTAAATATAAACCTAAATGTACGCAAAGCCACCAACAAATAGTACAAAACATTTGTGGTTGGGTCGAAGCAAATATTTCTTAAATATAGTGTCAAAATTTAATCATTAAAAGTAAAAACAGATAAATTTGACTTCTATCAAAATAAAATTCAAAGATATACCAAATATTACCAAATAAGTGGAGAAATTGGAACTGTTTGTTTGGTGATGATGAAATTATAAACTGAAATAGGAACTTTTGAGAATAATATGGATGTTTCTTCAAAAATTAAATAAATGTTGCTGTAGTTTAGATCTTGTTTTCCTCAGATTTTTAATGTGTCTGAAGGTGACTAGAAGATGGCAGAGTTACAGGAGTTGTTAGGAGGGGTGGCCTGCTTGGGGCTGAGTCACTGTGTACTCAAGCAGGAAGAATGTATTCTTTCCTTGCCTTAATTGAATGAACTGGTACATTTTAATTATACATTCATCAGTGAGAATATATCCCTGATCATGATGTATCTTGATTCTTATTTTTCCCACTCCCCTGCCGTAACTACAGCCCTCTATCATCCTATATACATAAGATTTTTTTTTCCTTTGGTTTTCTTTCCTTTCTTTGATATGCTTGTACTGGACTCCATCCTTTTCACTGTTTGCTTCCTGTCTGCAGTGAGTTCTGTAGCTTTTCCTCCTTTATTTCCTGCCAACCTATTTGTACCTTGGGCCAGACAATCATGACTAAAATTATGACCCAAAATATCCTTCTCTTCTTTTAAGTTGTGGTTCTTGCAATTTTTGTCCTAACGAAGGAAAAGTAGCTAAGACAGATGATACTACCTAGCCACTCTGTCTGCAGCACAGAAATAATAGCAAATGCCATACACAAAGGCTTATACACAACTATTGATAGAAGTTTCAGTTGTTACATGCGAGCAAACCAACATGTCCATCCATCAATATGCAACCAAAATGTGCAACATCCTCACACTGAAACACTGATCAAGAATAAATTAACTATGTATGTAAGTTAAATATAAATTTCATATAATAAATCACATAGAACTGAATAAATTAGACTGTCAAAAGACTAGCTATATATAATCCAATTTTTAAAAAATGCTATACAATAAATGCTAATTTAAATTGACAGAAAGATAAATCACAGCAGGAAGGACCTGGGAAAAGATGTAAAGAAATATTTTTAAATGACAAAGGAAAATGTTTCAGTGATAGACCCATTATCTCGATTACAGTGACTTTAATGATAACAAATGCCAAAATTTATGTAAATTGTGTTCTTTGAATTTATGTAGTTTAATAAATGTCATAGATTCTTCAATAAGCTTATTAAAATTATAGGAAAATACTCTTTCATCTTCTTTACTCTAAATAATCTTTATATAATTTCAACTACATATTTTTAAATATTTAATAAAATTAATTCAAAAGTTTATCATTTTCAGTAATCTTTAGGTTACAAAGAATTAAGAAGTAGGCCTTTAGCTTTCTATTATTAACTTTTAAGAATATTGTTTCAATTTTATCACAATACTAATTCAATTTTATATGCAATAGTTTCATAGAAAGCCATCATTTTATTAAAACCTTTATTTAAAATTTTCAAATAGATCATCTAAAATATTAAATATTACATTGTCAAAATGTATAATACCACATAGAAAACAGTTTTGATTCTAAGACATTCTGTTGTGTATGCAAGAAAAAACATTTTTTTCTTTTTCTGTAAGTTATATGTCAAAGAAAGAAAATATACATAATAGAGTAATATGTTCTATAAATTTAAGAAAAAATGCTTCCCATGCTTAATGGAGGTTGCTTAGCCTGTAGCATTTCAGATCTTAGTATTAAAAGTGATTATCATGAATAGAACTAGTAAGAAAGTAATCACAGAAAAATTAAATGAAAGACATTTCTACAGTTTTCAATTTTGTTATAAAATATTCTGAAAAATTTCAAAAGATGAACCAAATGCTAATTAATGGTATCTGTTTGCTCCATTTCTTTTTTCTCTGGGTAAAGGCTGTGAGATAAATCTCATTCTACTGAATCAAGTGATAAAATATTCTACTGAAAAGCAATACCTTTATAAACTTAAATGTAAATTTATCCTGCTATCTCTCATATCACATTTAATATATACACACATACATACTTAAATATAACATAATAAGTAGCACCATGTATACAATTACAAAAGCATATTTTGAGTAATATTTCATTTTTATTAACATTTAAGTCAATGCAAAACTTGATTAAAAAGTTCCAAATACATTTGGAGTATAATCTAGAAAGACATAATCCCAAATCCTACAACCATGAATGCTGAAATTTTAAATTAAAATCTCTGTCATCTTCAAATATCAAACCTTTCATATTTTCAACATAAAAATACAGAAATGATTTTAAATACAAGGCTTTTTTAATTTATTCATTTATTTGTGGATTACTATTTTGACCTGTCTTGTGGGGCAAGTGTGGTTTCCCTCATCTAAATCCCTCACTCCATTTATACTTTTAAAGGGGGTTTCTTTGGAAGCATGAAAGACAGTTGAAGAATTCTTTATTGTTCTTTTTACAAAATATTAGCGGTAATAATAACATATTTGTGTATTTTAGGTTTTTGTGCTCAAGTATATCAACAAGAATTCCATTGAGTACAGTTACAAGCAATCAACTTCATTTATAATGAAATAGTCAAAAATTAAAATGCATAAACACATAACACTGTGCTTGCTAATCATGTACTGTTCTCTACCTACACTCACATGCAATGCTGATGTGCAAAAACATTAACTCATGGGAAGCTTCAACCGAAGCCATGATGAATTACTCCTCTATGAAGTCACCTCCAGACCTGAGGTCTCCAGAAATTTTACAGAAAAAGGATACAGCTTAGTTGACCAGGGGGCCTGGGGGTTTATTTAGTGGCATTGCTGCCTGCCTTAGGAGTACAAGGTTGTAAGTTTAATGCCCCGTACTGTTAAAAAAAAAAAATAGCAAGGAACTCTTAATGCTATTGTATACACACATAGTGTTTACCAGCAAAGCCAACAGTATTATAAGGCACTTTCACAAAGTAAAATGGGCACAAAATGCATAAAGCAAATTTGTCTCTAAATGTCATCACATGGCTTATATTTCCAGCATCAAAAATAACGTGAAGATTAAATGCATAGCTTAGTTAATTATTAGTGAAAGACTGTCATTCTTAAGTAGTGGATAAAATGAAAAACCAAACCTAAAAACCTAAAAACTAAGAAAGAAATTAAACATGAAAAAGTGTATTTGAGGGACTAAGTTAGAAGCCATTCCACACTGTTCGTTAAGTCTGGCTGATTTTCATGAGAATGACAATATTTTGAAGTCTTTCTTGGTGAAGAATAGAGCATGTTAAAAGGCTTGGATCTCCTTGGAGGATATTTTTACATTCATTTTTTACTTGATGTGTTCTTTTGACCTTCTTCTATAATTCCATAGACATTAACATGAATGTTCCTTATTAAAAATGTTATCTTCTGTGCCAGTCTTGTATGTTTCTTTGAGCATGAGTGCTCAAAATGCATGCACTCATGTGCAGACTACAGTTTGGGAAACAACACTGGTTATGAAAAACAACAGTGGTACCTATCTTCTTCTTCTGTCAGGAACATAAATATTTTAAAAACAACCAATTCCCTGGCTGCTTCACACAGATGCAGCCTTGATTCATTAAAGCTGCCACTGGCTAGGGATATAGCTCAGTGGTTCCAGCGCCTGTCTTGCAAGCACCAGGACCGGGGTTCGATCCCTGGTAACCACATAACAATACTGGGCATGAAGACTCACCCCAGCAGCAACCAGTATCACATACCACAGTGCCGGGCATGGTGGCTCACAACTGTAATCCCAGCACTCGGGAGGCAGAGGCAGGAGGATTGCTGTGATGTGAGTTGGAGGCTGAGCTCAGGGCCAGCCTGAACCACAGTGTGAGACCCTGTCTCAAAAAAAAAAAAAAAAAAAAAAAAAAAAAAAAAAAAAAAAAAAAAAAAAAAAAAAAAGCTGCTAGGATTTTGTCATTTTCAAGAAATGCACACAATGTACGCACAGTGCCAACACACACAAATGACACATCCTTTTCGATGGAACTTTCTGTTTTCGTATTATGTGGGCAACTTCTTCCCCAAAATTTGACTTCTTCTTTGTTATTGAGCTACTCCTCTCCTTGCTACAGTAATTGTTGCTTTGAGATTTTTGGCTTTTAGGATACTTCATAATTGTGATTTTTGTGATGATAGACTGTAGCAATTTTGATCTTTTGAGATTTCAACACAGAATGATGCCATTTGGGACTGTCTTCTGAGGTTGACATCAGTATGAGTTCCAAATATATTTATAACCAACTTCTTGCCAACAGTGATCCAGGCAAAATATGAATATTCTAAAAACATATTGTGTATTCCTCCTTTGGACTTCTATGATTTTTATTCTGTTGTCTTTTTTCCTTCTGACACTAATTTAATTATCTTCTCAACATTCAAATAGGACAAGATTTATCACTTTGAATTCCCCCAAATTTAGTATTTCCCCATAACACTTTTTATATTCTTCCCAATATTAAGGTCACTATATATTGATCTCACAACTAGAAAATATATTGATGAGTTAAATGGCTACTGGTGTTTTCCACATGCTATTTTCTGCAAAAAGCCTTTACTTGTTAAAACACAAAAATTAACTATGGAATTGTAATTAAGACTTAATAACTTGTTAAGAGTAGGGTAAGTCAGAAAATCCTCTGATTTACTCCAGAGCTGGGCTCTGCCATTCCTAGAGCCCCAGTGGAACCTACCTCAACCTCCACACAGGGCTAGGTCCAGATGTCTCATGGGATCGTCACATACGGTGCAGGCCCCACACCTGCACCTCAGTTTGTGGCACAGTGAGTTGGACCAACAGTTTGGCTGGGACATTCATGTAGGCCCAGTGACTCCATCCCAACCTCCATACAGCAAATGGTCCTTCAGTTCTTAGGGGACCATTTTCTAGGGAGGAGGCCAGTCAACTGGTTCAAGGTTCAAAGCATAGTAAGTAAGCCAAGAAGTTTGGCTGAGATATTTGCAGAGGCCTGGAAGCTCCAAACCAATTCTCAGAACTCAGTGGGCTCAGCACATCTCATGAAATCATCGCACGGGGGTCAGGCCCAACACTAGACCACAGTGATGCTCCCTGGCCACTCCGGGATCCAGATCTGTACATCACGGCCCCTCCAGGACATGAAGTCAAAGCACCAGAAAAGAATGTAGTACAGAATAGTCAATAGGGCCTCAACAAGGCTCTTCTATGGAAATTGAAGCCCACTGGGAGAGGGAAGAAAAAGCTGTGCAATAAAGACCCACAGGATTAAAACAGCTGCTAGGGTGACTCTTCTGTTCTGATATGTTCTCTGTTGTTCCAGAACTGAGATTGCTTAAGAGCCATTACAGATCAAGGGCAAAGAGCCAGTTATACCAGAGGACAACCCAGGAAGTAGCCATTCCTTAACAGTTCTGAATATTAGTAAGAAAGATACTTGCAATAAGCATTTCACAGGCAGCAACCCCACAATTAAACCAAAACGACACACCCATATATACGCACAAAAAATGAGAAAACACAAATAAGACCCAGACCCAGAATTTCCGATCTCCAAGGGAACTTTAGGGAGCCACGAGAGGGACTAACCTGATCCTGAACATCCAAATTACCTAAATTGCCAACAAGAAAGGATCTGGAAAAAATAAATTCTCTCAGATAACAACAGAGATGAGGACTAAGGCAAGAGATACAGATAAAAAATAGGGGACCTTGGGAACATAATAGAGTTCCAGAAAAGAACGTAATCCAAAAACCAGACTCAAAAGGCAATTCCATAAATTAAAAACTCCATTGCAAGGATATGCAGTAGAGCTGGAGAATCTGAAGACAGAATTTCAGACATAGAGGACAAGATTGCAGTGAGTGACCAAAGCAAGAAAGATTTCTTGAAAATAGTAAGGGATCATAACAAATCAGTCCATCAACTGCTAAATGATGCAAACTAAAACAACATAAGACTAATCAGAGTCAACGAAGAGACAGGAGACAGTGCAAATGACATAAAAAATTGTTCATTTGTGTAATGGCAGAAAACATCCTAAGCAAGAGAAAAGAATTTGATATACAGATAAATGAGGCATACACATTGAAGTAACCACAATTTAAAAAAATGCACGCGTAAGCATATATTAGTCAAGATACTAGGAACCGAACAGAATAAAATAATATTGAAAGCAGTTAGAGAAAAGAAAAAAAATGACCTATAAAGGAAAATCCATAAGAATTGCAGTAGAGTTTTGAACACATACACTTAAGTCAAGGAGAGGCTAGAATGAAGTATTTGAAACCTTAAATAGAACAACCTCCAACCTAAATAAATGTATCTTGCAACACTGTCTTTTAAAATCAGTGCAGAAATAGGATACTTCCATGACAAAGAACACCTAAAAAACTTTATGAAGACCACACAAATACTACAAAAAATATAAATATTATCCTTGAAAAAGATAATGAGGATCACCACTCCATGAGACCAAATAGAGCAAAGCCATTAGGCAAAGAAAGAAATTAAATGGAAATTAAATTAATTAAAGTTAAAAATAATATTAATAAAAGAGCCAACAATAGGAAGATATCATTATAAGGAGATGTCAACACCTATCAGTTATAACCATCAATGTTAATGGCCTGATTTCACCAATTAAAAGAACTAGCCTGGCAGAATGGGTTATGAAGGAAGATTCCACAATGTCTTGTATTCAGTAAACACACTTAATTCAAAAGAGATCTGTACACTGGAAGTAAAAGGATGGAAAACAATTCTCCACGTGACAGGAAACCACAAAAGAAGCAAGAGTGGCTATCTTATTTACAAATAAAGTACACTTCAAGTCAAAAAGAAGGGCATTATGTGCTCATAAAACAATGCAAAAAAAAAAGAGATGACATTCATAAATCTATAGGCAACAAATGTTTCCAGCTGTTCCTCAGAGAAGGTTCTACTATCTAGAATATATAAGAATTTTTAAAAAATCAGACCCTCCAAATTTTAGACCCCATTGAAAGGTGAGCATCTGGCATGAACAGCAGCCAGGGGCCCTACACCAGTGTTTTCTACTTCATCTTTCATAGTTAACGTTTCTTCAGTACAGACTGTTTTTAGAGTACATACTTCAACCAGTTCACTAACTCTTAACTTTCCAAGTTGTTTCTTTTACTGTGATTACAGGACCAGTTCTGAAGAAAAAGATTATATTTGTGAGGTTAATATTTGAAATGTAAGGCAGTAGACTTTATAAAATGCACCCGGGGCTCTTCTAAAAGTCCAAGTCTTTGTGCCAGCTGCTTCATTTGTGAGTTCACCAGTGTGTTAAAGAGCTGAGACATTTGGTGTATTTTTAATAAGAGGAATTCTTTCCTGCTTACTTTCACTAAAATTTCAGCAGTAAAAGGTTATGATAACTCATTTTCATTTTATAGTTCTCTATTATTTCAACAACTGAATACCAACATAACTGCATGATGAAAAATATTGTCTATTTCCCATAATTTTGTCATTATTCTAAAGCACTGATGGGTTCTATGTGCCAATATTCTGTTTTTTTTTCTGCTAATATTTTGGCAGTAGCACCAAATTTGACAGTGGAATATTTTAACTTGGAATCATAATTGTGTTTATGTATTCATGGCCTTAAATTATGCACAATATTTTAGATAAACTATATTTTATCACAGTTTCATTAAATTTGTTCTAAAAGAAAAATTCATATATTCTTATGGTTATCTCCAAATAACTAGAAGAGACCCACTTTCTCTACTTTTTTATATAATTTTTCATGAACCTGCTCTGTTACTTTTTAATCTTTGCTGAATGCAAATTATATAAAATGTATAAAAAACATGTGTCTTTCTTCCAAAAAGCTTCAGGCAGTGTCTGAAACAAACTGGATTTGCTGAATCTATTAAAAAAATACAGGAAGAAAGTTGAAGTTAGTCCAACAATTATGTCTCTAATGTGAAATTACTATTTCTAACAGGATTTTTAAAGTGTTATGCAAATATCAAATGGACCTAGTTTTATTTACATGAAATTAGAAGAAAAATGAATGTATGAACTAGCATAAATTTCATAAAATATTTATGAAATACAAATAGAGAACTATAATTTAGTAACACAAACATAATTCTAGGTACACTCAGATGATTCTAAGTACACATGCTCTAATTCAAGGTGCAAGACATGACACATTCAATTTCAAAAGTAACATTGACCTTAAACTTCTTCATTAGCTAAGCAGAAAAGTTCTATCATTGCTAGGATTTTTTAAATCCTCTCCAAAAACTGACAGACTGAGTTTGAGACACAGAATTGAGAGGTCTCCACGTCAGGCCAGGGCATCCAGGGAGGTGTGGTATTCGGTACAGGTGGCAGGCAGTAGAGCTCCGTGCTGTCCTAACCCAGCTTGCTTGGGGAAAAAAGAGAAAGCTGAGAATCCACCGAAACTTTTAAGTTTTCTAATCTTACCAAGTTATCTCAATTTCAAAAATCCCCACCCCCAAATTACTAACTACTCTCTATCTCTTTTCCTCAAACTTTTCTCTAGAATTCCAATATGTCCAAATTTAATTCAGAAAGGAGCTCATTGCCTCTTGCAATTCAACTTTCAATTATGCATCATGGTGGTGAAAGAAGATTAAGGAAAAATGCAAATCAGTATAAGTATCTTCTTGGGAATAGTATCCCAAAAGTTTTAATCTGGCTGGATTTAGTGTTTTGGGGGGAGGAGAAGTATTTTGTTTTGATTTTTTGTTTGTTTGTTTTTTGAAAGCAAGTGTCCCTGTGCAGTCCAGATTTGCCTAGAAATCTCTATGGACCTGAGGTGGGATTGAATTTAGTGACGATACTCTTGCCTTGGCCTTTGGAATGCTGGAATTACAGATGTGATGGATCATGTCTGGTCTAATTTGACTTTCTAAAACCAACTCATATAAATTTCATTTACAAGACTTATGTATTTGTATTGCACTTTTTACTAAATTGGATTCAAACAACATCTATTCATTCTCAAAAACATTTCTAAAGTAATCTAGAAGGTCTTTACATATGCAATAGGTCTTCAGATATGCAATATGAAGAAAAGACACAAAGAAAATTTAAATCTGCAGGTGTGAAAATGTATGCAAAATTTGAACCATGTCATAAGTTTTGCTATATGGCCACTTCTTGTAACAAATAGCAATAATTCTTGGAATGAAGAAATGTAGTTCAAAGGATATAAAAATAAATGCCACCATGAAGAAACATAAAACATTGTGACCTTGTCTGTCTTTTTTTTTAAAAAAAATAGAGCAAAATTTAAATTTTGGATAAGCGTTTTCCTTCATCTGTTTCTGAGTATGTCATTCATTGCTTGAAGATATTTTATGAGACTTAACTTTTCTCGGTATTAAATTTATCTTGAGAAAATGAATACTTCTCTTTCACACTCCAAAAATAGCAAAGATTAGCTGTCATTTAGTGATAGCAATAGATGAGAAGCAAGGTATATTTATTCCACTAGAAGTAATAACTAAGTTGGCATAAAACTTTTATTGAAAATATTGTTTCTATTATAGTATATAGAATCTAAAGTATTAAACATGATTAGAATCCAAATTGTTACTTCAGTCACATTCCCTTAAACTGAAATTCTTGCTTTTTTCTTTATATACTTTCTTTATATACAAATATAAAAAGTGAAAATGTCATTCTATTCTAAAATATTTAATATGTGTATCACACATAGTTCTCATGTATGATTCAATAATAACAATATCCAGAAAATAACACCAACCTGGAGAAATACTTTGAATATTCTCTTGTTTCTTCTGTCTTGCTCTGCTGAGGAGATGCTATTCAATATTTTATGACTGTCATTCTTTTTATTATCTTTTTTTAAAGATTATGAAAAGTATAACAAATATTCCGTGCATCGCCATAAATTCAAATTTGGTTTGAAATGAAGATCTCATGTTAGACTCCAGCTAGACTCCTCTGTATCACATTCTCCTCCCATCTAAACATACTCATTACTCTTTTTTTTTCTCTCTTCTTTCTGTTTATCTGTCTTTCTTTCTTTTTATCATCAGGGAGCAAACTCAGGCCCTTGTGCTTCCAAAGTAGGTGTGGTATCACTTGAGATAAATTGCTGGCCCCTTGTAAACCTTTTCAATAGAATCAGGACAAAGATGCAGCCATGGAAGCACCTCTAGTGACATTCATGAGTGAAGATTTCCAGAAGTCACCAAGAAAGAGGCAATAATGATGGGATAAGTGTTTTCAATGCGGGGGGGGGGCAGATTTTGACAAGGATTAATGGCAATCTGTCCTTCACTGTATTTTTTTATTTTAACATATACCATATTTATCTTTTTTATTTTTATTTTATTTTTTAATCTTTATTGGTACATTAAATATACACATCATGATTGCACTCCATAACGGGCATTTGTACCAGTATAAGACACAACTTAATTCTCATTTTTTCCCATAGCCCTACCCACCCTACCACCCCCCCATATACATAAAATTTGTTTCCTTACATTTTGTTACAATCTCAACATTTTCCCCTTTCACCCATATTTATCTTTCTTTTAAAAAAAATCTTTATTTGTGCATTATGAATGCACTTTATCATTGCAATCAATACTGAGCATTTGTACCAGAACATGATTTGATTCTCATTTTTCCCCTTTCTGCCCGCCCTCAACCCTCACCCTGATATATATATATATACTCTTTTGTTTCCTTTTTTCTTTATTATTATCACATTAATTTTCCCCTTGTTATTTACCCCTATACACTCTTCCCTTTTAAATATTTTCTATTCTATAGTATCTTTAATACTATATATAATGCTTTTATATAATCATGTGTCATTGTGATTCACTTTAAATTGTATGTCAGTCTTTTGTGATATACCTCTAAGGTATTTCATATTTTCTTCTTTATTTTCATCTTTTCTTTTGATGTTTCATTTTGGAAAATGATTTCTATCTTAGTGCAACTTTTTTATCAGTTTTATTTAGTCCACTAATAAATATTTTGCCTGAGTTCTTAATTCTATTTTCCCACTTTAAATGCTTTATTTTCTCAACATGACATATTATTTTTCATTAGTAAATGTCATGTTTGGCTTTTATATCGTCATAAACATTAAGTACAACTGTTATCAGACAACACCATTGCTGTTTCTGTAGTCTTTTCATGTTTTTACATGTTTTTGGTTTGGTACTGAAGATCGAACTTGGAACCTTGTGCTGCGAGGCAGGAGTCAGAACCACAGAGCTGAACCACTGAGTTAAATCCCTGGCACCTTTATTTTTATAACTACCTCCTAAAATTGCTTATGTTTGTAACTTAGTTATTATTCTTATAGAAATAATTGTTGTAATAATGCTTTCTTTCAGAGAGACCTCAAATTCATTGGAAAAAATGCATTTAGTTTACTTTGAACTGACAAAATCTTAATTGTTCCAGCATTGAAAAATCTAATAACATGGTCTTCTTAGAGATTTAAGGCAAACTCTTAGTTTTGAATTCCTGTGAAAATCTCAAATTTAAAATACTTTGAAACTATGATGACACTGAGTAAACATTCCCATTCCAAAGGGAGAAGTGTGGAAATAGAAAGCAAGATCTCATCAGGAGAGACTGAAATCCAGTAGGGCAAACACTAATTCCTGGAGCTTCATCTTCACTTCAGTTCACTCTTCAGTTTCACTCTTACATCTTTTCACATTCCTCACGCAGTGGCTTCTTGATTGGCTTCCCAGGCCTTTATTTGAAATCTACATGGAAACTTCAGCTTGTCCACACTCTTCCATTTGCAGGCCTGCCCCATTAGAATCACAGGTTGCTACCTTGGGCAGTACCCCAGCGCCCTGGGATGGTGGCTGCCATTCTCTCCGTATGTCTGAATAGTTGAACTTGGGGAAAAACTTCCGTAGCAAGGTTTCCTTAAATGAAGAGACCCTGGGATTCTCTTAACACAAACTATATCAAAAAGAGTTTATCATTTTACACGAATGAACTTCGGCCACTTTTTCATATGTTTTCAAGACTTCTTTCCTTATGTATGGATGAAAAATAATTATTTTTAAGTATGTCTTTTCAACAAATATCACCTAGAATGTATATAGTCATTTTTTTTGACCTAAGCTTTCTTTCATTTTCATTTTATTCTCCTTGTGGATAACTTGAACCCACATCACTCTTTTTAAAGATGTTCCACATGTTATAACAAACACCATTTATTGCATTACATATCTATTATATCTTTGTTTGAGTGCACCTCTTTCTTTTTTCCATATTTTCTATTGTTGTATTTGTTTATTTCTGATCTCCACCTGAGACTCTTAATTAAAATAACTTACTGACATGTCTTTCCATTCAAAATGTACTCCACAGCCAGTCAAATCCAGCATCTCTCTCAGTATACCTTAACTATTCTTGATTTGTCCTTCCTATTTCATAATCTTCTTTTCTGTTTCTACAACTTGTTGATATTTTAGCTGAAATTGTATTAAATCCATGGATTTGTGTGGAGACAATATTAATCTTTATGAGTTAATCATTCCTATCAATTCACATTATATATATATTCATATATTTGGAATCATCTTAATATTTTTCAGTATATTTAAAATTTGTATGCACTGACAAACACTTCTAAGAATTCCATAACACAGTTTGTCTCATTAATGGTATCTCCATAAAGATTTTAGTTGTTAGCTATAAAGGTAGGCAAATATGTGTATTGAAATTAGCAATCAGATATTTGGTAGTATTAGTCGATATTTTCCTTTCCAAAAGTTGCACCTTTTTTTCTTATATAAATTTAAAAACTAATACTTTTCTACATTTGTAGATATAAAATGAACAGTACAGTATTATTTCTGACTTAAGATCAAATAAGTTACTTGTGAAATGTTTATAACTGATTTATTCTGAAGAAATTCCCTTTTATTTAAAAGTTAGCATGATTTTCTATATTGAATAGTCTTGAACTTTATCAAAAATATATTCTTTTTTAAAATCTCCAGTGTAGCATTGTTCATTTAATGTTTTCATTGAATAGCATGGTGATCTTCCCACTTCCTTAATATTTCATCTAAAATATATTTAAGTGTCAATATAATCTTCATTTAGAAAGTTGGGAAAGTATCAAACATTTTACTTAAATTGGAATTCAGGTACAGATCTTTTTGATGAATCAAACATGGGAAATGATAGCTTAAAAGTAATCAAAATCCATTTATGGAGAATCATAAGGTTAATTTCTTTTGTTCACCAAATCTGACTAAGTCAAAATTGTATCTTCTCCAAATAAATATTTCATAACTTATATTTTTCTCAGAACACTGAGTAAAATAAATACAGCAAAGTTTAAGTTTCAGTATTATATTATATATTACTATTTCATTGTGCCTCCTTATTTTGACAATTAAACATAAATTTCAGTGTCATCTTCTCTTGTATAGTATTTCCAAGTATGTTGTAATTTATACCTCATAGAAGTAGGAAAGACAATTGTTAGTGTGTTATTTTACTGTAAATAATTTTTTGGAGACAAAGTTACAAATCTCACCTTTAGTGAGTGCTGAAGAACAGACTTTCCTCATTTCAGCTCTAGAACAAATTTGTCACACATGAGCATTTTGGTCATTATGAGGAACTTAATATATCTATTCACATAATCTCATATTACTGACATGATGTTATGAATTAGGGAAAAGTATGCATTTTCCATTTTTCTGTTTATTATGTATTCTTTGTCAATTTTGCTTTGTTTTATTTTATTTTCTTCTTGCCATGCTGGGCTGGAATGTGGAATGTCATAAATGCTATCAAGCATGGTATCCCTGAGGCAGGCACTCATCTCCAAGCAGGACCTATTCTTGCCCAGCTCTCCTTTTCCATTCCAATCAAGAGAATTTTCTGCAAAGATAAAGAGCTTACACAGTCTCTCCCACACAGCATGGTAACCATTAGTCACTCAGAATAAGGAACATTTTAAGGGATGATGAATGTCTGGGCTACAAAAAGCACAGCACAGGTGAAACCACTTGCTCATTCATATATTTATTTATTCCATATGTATATAATTTCTCAGCACTAAAGTGAAAATTGAACAAAGTCAAAATTTTCCCCTGTTTTGTCAAAATTATAACTAGAGCAGTTAAAAAGTGGGTTTTATGTATTTTTATTTTTTTAATACTTTCAAAGTTATAGACATTCAAATTATTAAAATTGTAAATATAATATATGTGTTCCTAAAATAAGGGTTAATGAGGGTTGGAGATTTAATTCCATGATACCATGCCTACTGTACATGAACAAGGGAACAAATTTGATCCCTGGTATCAACAAAAAAATGGATTAAAGAAATTATAAACTTTTCATGATAATAGAGAATTCATTCTTTTATATCATACTGTCATAATATAAATCAAATTTTTCTTTCCCATTTCAATTGATAAGTTGAAATCATATTTACCTTTCTAGGACTGGAATTCAGTTTATACACAGAGAAGTTAACTTTTTTGATATAGACATTTTTATTTTAAAAAATCATAATCTTCCAATCTTTATTAGAACAGAATCAAGAATTATGAAGATATTCCAAACAAAATATCAGTTACCCACGATCAGACAAGCAGTAAAATTTATCCAAAAAATAATTTGACAAACTTCAAAACTGAGCAAATTATTATGATGAAAAATGGCAACCTATTAATAAAGTGATTTCTCCCAAACCATTTAAGAAGATACATATTTAAGAAGATATATATGAAGATATATATATGTATATATATGTTTAAGAAGATATATATTGATATATATAGATGATAAAAATATTCATATTTTTATGGGAAATTTGAAAAAAATTTAGCAAAGCTGTTTTATATCTGCTCTACAAAAAAAATGGGGAGAGAGAGAGAGAGAAAGGAATGAAGGAAGAAAACAGAAAAAATTGAAAGGTGTCAATCTGTACTGACTTAATAGCATAAAGACTTACAGGTGTAAGTCTTTCTTTCTTTCTTTCTTTCTTTCTTTCTTTCTTTCTTTCTTCCTTTCTGCCTGTCTCTCTTTTCTCTCTCTCTCTCCCTTTCTCTTTCCTCTCTCTCTTTTCAAATCCCTTTCTCTGTCTCTCTCGCTCTCCCTAACACACAAAAACACAAATTCACTAGATTTCTTCACAAAATAAAGAATACAGGAAGTCAGTCTAAGATGACTCAATGTACCAGGATGAATAGAGCAGCCCAGCCTCTTAAAAACTGTTATACAATCATGTGTACTATTGTAAATGAATAATAAATTAAAGTAGTCAAAATCTAGCCTTGTTTCACAGATGAATTTGTGGGAACTCTGAGCAGAAGATACATGATACGAATATTCCAGGAAGGGAATACAGGAAAAACAGTTCCCAGGCTTCTGTCTGTCTGTCTGTCCTCTGTCTCTCTGTCTCTTCCTCTCTCTCCCAATCCCTTCCTCTGTCTCTCTGTTCCTTATAGTGGAACAGATCTGAGAACAATGGTCAGCAGACTCTACAACGTGTGCTTCACGTGTGTGAAGACGTGTGCTCCAATCACTGCATTCCTCCTGCCTTCCAAGAAGCTTCCAGTCAGCAATTTGGATTCAGCTTGGCAAATGCACACCTTATAGCAGCTCATTCTTTTCTGGCCACTGCCCTCTCAAATAAAACTCCCACATGGTGCAAAATGCTGTCCATATGTGTCTTTATTCTAATGTTCTTGAATTACAAATACTTAACCACATAGTCGCAATTGGTTTCCATTTCCTCGGAGCTCTGCTATGCCAAAGCAGCTCCTCTAAGTTCTCAGTGTTCGATTAAATCTCATCTCCAAGTAACCTTTTACATGTGCTGTACATCCACATTTGGACATTAGGACACAGACTCAGAGTCCTCGCATTTTACTATCAGCCTATGAGGGGTTATTTTAATTCTTCATGGATGAAAACAGCCTCCTCCATGGATATATGAGTGTACAACTGTCCAAAGATACTGTTTTTAATTTAAAATTTACAATCAAACTTGGTATTATACTTGTTAAAATAACCTCGATGGCTTTCTAGAAATTGGCTGTTATTTTAAAAATCTTATATGGAGAGAAAAACTCCATTTTACTTTGTTGCCTTTTCAGCCCTTTCCCACTGTCTATACTGTCACATTGACATGCAAATCTTATTTTGCTTATTAATCACTCAAAGTTAATCCACCAGACTCTCTCTGAGGAACAACTAACAATGGCTACTTTTATTAGAATGTACTTGTTACTGATTAGGTGATATGTTATGTTTACTAATCTCTACATGTTGAAGCCCTGGGATGGAGTCAACATGTTCATGATACACAATCTTTTCAATGATTTATTACATTATTTGCAAATATCTTGTTGAGGATCTTTGCACCTATAGTTCCCCTCCTGTGTTTCCTGGCTGCCATGGTAAACACCTTACTCTTCTGTGATGTTTGCAACTCAGAGGGCCTGCAGCGGACTGAGTCTCTTGAAACCAGGAGACAAATAAATGCCTCCTCATTTAAGTTGGTGGTTGTAGTTACTTTGTCCGAACAGTACAAAAGTTGACAATACACAAGTGCTTTATATATGCATAGAACTCAAAAGTTAAAAATCACCATTGAGAACAAATTCTGAATTTCTCAGTTACTGTTTGCTAGGAATTACACTTCCTGATGAGCAGTGCTTAAGAAAGTAGGTCTTGGAGTGGTGATACAGTTCAGTGACATAGCATTTGCCTTGCATGCAAGAGGTCCTGGGTCAAATACCCAGAATCACAAAAACAAACAAATGGATCAACAAAATGAAAGAAAGTTAGCCTTGAGCTAGAATCTCTAATGTGACTAACACACTGAGGTCAAACAGAACTCTGTGATGCTATCCAAAACATATTATCCACTTTAAACATGAGAAAAACTTCAGACAAATTCCTCCTAAGGGTTATTATATGTACTGCAATAACCTAGAAAACTGTCCAAGTCATCAAAAGATGATGAAACACTAGAAAAATATCACAAATGGGAGTAGCTGAAGGAGACACGACAAAAAATACGATGCAACTACTTGGATAGGATCCTAGAACAGGAAAAAGACATTAAAAAATAATGAAATCTGAATGAAGTATAAAGTTAATGCCAGTGACATATTAATCTTAGTTTAAAAATTGTAACAAATGGATGTGCAAAGGTTGTATTATTTATAGCGTGGAATCAGAATAGAGCATAGTTGACCATTCTGTGTACTGTTGCATTACCTGTTAATTTGAAACATTTATTAAAAATAAATTCTGTGTACATGGATTAGTAATATGAAAACTGAAGGATAGTAGGTGATATCAATCTGTATATATATAAAATTATGGTAGGCAATAAATTTTAAATTATATCCACATGGTCAAAATTACTTTTGTCATCTTTAAAAAGATACTGATGATGATGAAGACATTTACTTTACTGTCTAGCTCTAAATTATTGGGATATTATGATAGATTATAACACAAGGATCCAATTTTTAAAGACAATATCCTTACATATATAAAAATGTTTTGTGTGTGTAACTGATGGACCATTTTATATGTCTTATATTTAGTTTCTTAAAACAATTTTAACTTTGTACATTAGGAGATGAATTC
This sequence comes from Petromus typicus, assembly GCA_004026965.1. Lineage (NCBI taxonomy): Eukaryota > Metazoa > Chordata > Mammalia > Rodentia > Petromuridae > Petromus > Petromus typicus. Next base: position 8,692 of record PVIR01009526.1, on the reverse strand, counting down.
CCAAAGTATAGAAGGAGTTCATTGCCAGTAATTTCTCTACAGCACACACACACACACACATACACACACACACACACTCACACACATTCATTCATTTTCTCCAAACTATCCTAAAAGAGTACAAGGTTAATAAAGGTCAAAGCAAACCAAAACAAACCACTCTCTTCCATTATGGATGGGAGTTACTATTGAGAGACTCAATGACAGGCTTGGATCTTTGATAGAGCATGGAGCTCTCTTCTCTTTTATGGGACATGAAAATTTTTCAATAGGAAAAAAAAATTAAGAACCCAGAACCATCTATTTTGTTCAGATTATAATGGGGAAGGTGATTCCACAAAGAATAACTAACCAACATCCAGCTATAAAACATAACATGTATTGATTTGAGTTAAGAAACAATCATATTCATCTCAAAAAGTTTTAATGACAGTGAATTCATTTACATATATGTTTTTCTGTTTTAATAATCATTATTTCCTCCCACAAAAGACAGTACCAATATTTTCTACACAGGAACCTACCAAATTTAAGACATCACTTGACAAATTTGAAAAATTAAAACAAGCTTCTGGGCAGAAAAAGAAAGAACTTTATATTTAGCGTTATAAAAGTTTCTATAGTAGGGGCTGAGGATTTAGCTCAGTTGTTCTGGGGCATGCTTTGCAAGTACTGGACCTAGGTTCAATCCCTAGTAACCACATACAACAATACTGGGCATGGAGACTCATGACCACCAGCAACTAGAATCACATATCGCAGTGCTGAGTGGTGGCTCACTCCTGTAATCCCAGCACTCAGGAGGCAGAGGCAGGGGAATTATTGTGAGTTCAATGTTGAGCTCAGGGCCAGCCTGAACTACCAAAGCATGACCCTGTCTTAAAAATAAAAGGTTCTATAATAACTTTCAGCACTCATATATTAATGCAATCTTATTATACTTTAATATAAGCTTAAAATAATAGTTACTTATAAAATATGTAGTATTTTCCTCTAGAATATTTTTATTGTTCATATATAAGTACATATTTTAAAACTTTCTTTTTTTAATCAAACGTAACCTCAAAATCCAATAAATCATCTTTCTTATAATACATTTTTCTGTCTTTCTGGAAAGAAAATAGAAGAAAGGACACACAAAAAAGTGATGTTTTCTTTAGCTTTGAATCTCAAAAAGCAGAGTATTTCACCTTTTATTGTGAATATCTTGAATGGTCTCCATCTTACTGATTCTTTCTCAAATATCATTAATAACTTGACTTGGTGGCTTTGGTGATTAATTCTCTAAAACATATGATACACTTTCACTAAATACAATGTGGTAAAATCATCTACATTTTGCTTTCCATAATGGCTCTGCCCTTTCTCAGCGCGAAGGGCATGTTTTCTGCAAGATAGGGAATGATGTCATTTTGTGCAGAGAATAATTTACCACCTGCTGCAAGGAGAAGGCGTACTGTGGCAGCTGTGTTACTGATTTGAAAAATGCAGCAAAATACAAATGTACAGATGAGTATGCCAGTGTACTGGGTGCAGAAGTGCAACACGCTTTCCCCAACAACAGCTGGAAAATTATTCTAAGCCTAAAATAGTATCTTTTGGCTTAAAACCAAATATTTCTATTGCTGGTACTACAAAGAGCAGAAACATGATTGAATTCCTTTTACTATTTATGGAGGTATCATTTTTACTCAAAGTAATGTTAGATGTTTGGGAGAGGATGGTCTGAAATGAGTAAAAGGTGTTTTTAGGACTTCTCTCATTTTCATGTAGGATAGAGAATCTTCAGACAATACCTTTTGACTTCCTGCTATTTTCCCTTAAAAACTGACCCTTCATAAAGAAAAATAGCTTTTTAAAGTAATGTAAAAGTTCCTTTGGAGCTCTATGAAATGCCAGTAATAATATCAGATATAATCTGTCTTTAACTCACTAATTTAATCAATTATGAATGAAAAGAAAGCTGTGTGTGTTTATAAAGCACTTAATGAATGGATGAGCTTGTGCAGCAGCTACAATCTAATTATAAGAACTTGTAAACAATTTTTTTTCTTATGTGCTTTGTGCAATGCAGGAATTGTCTCCAAGAATCAACTTTAAGCTATTTTTATTTACACTGAAGGAAGACTGGTATCCAAAGACATGCTATATTCTTTTTTAAACACATGGGTAGCAGGTGTTCCTGGTCGTCTTCCTTGGTGGCAGATTTTACATTGCCTTCAGTTATTTGACCAATACCATTCGAAATGCTATAATAAAAAGTAGCAGTAAGCATTTCAATTTCATGTTACCTTCTTTTTTTTCTTTTCATTTTGATGCTAACATTTTTCATAATTTATTCTAACAGTAAGACATTATCAAAAGATAGGTCATTTTTACATACTACTTCATATTATTTTTCTACTGCATGTTAATCATTAAAACTTATTTAAAGTTAGATCCATATACCATGTGTGATTATTTCTCCTTCTGCTTAAACTGGTCATTCAAGTGAGGACAGATATTTTAGTGTAGCCTTCTCTGTTATTCTTTTAATTAAATGAATCATTTCTTTGGCTTCTGTTTGTTTTATGATGTAGGAAAAAAGCACATTTAGCATAAACATTATCTTTCATTATTAGACTTTCCACAAATGGTAAATAATTCATTGGTTTGAAACTGCTATGTTTGTACCTCTGAAGGGAAGGCTCTGTGTGTTTCAGGTAAGTTAACATACACTTTTACTGCCTAATGATTTGTCATTTTCTACATGTTAAAACAAGTTCACAAATTTAACATCCAGAAGTCTCCTATGTTTAAAGACAGATTGTTTTTCTTTTTGTCTCTTATGTAGTTTGGATCATGACTGTTTGATCAGTAGTTCATTGTAGAACTAACACTATGTGATGTTTGAAGTGCAGGTTATAAAAGATGAAGAAACATTTTCCTGGCTTTGCAAGTCACTTACCCAAAGAGAAGACATCAGCATGTAAAATTTTCTCAAATTAGGTCCTATCCTCCCAGAGATGCCACATGTGAAAGCCTTAGCCAACATTACCAGACAATAACCACGATTAACCAGCTTAACTGGGCATCAAATCTACAAAGACTTCAGGGGATAGTGCCCATTAGCTTCAGATGGAAACTCTTAGAAATATATAAATGCCGATCCAAGCTGTTTCAAAATTCTTGACCCAGAAAATTATGATCAAAATAAAATTGTTCTTTCAAACTAATTATCTGATTAAGTAGTTATTCGATTACAACTGACAATATATATATTTTTAATTTAGTACCTCTCTAGGAAAAAAAAGTCTGTTATTGAATTGACATTCAGTAAATTTTACTCTCTATCTTCATTGTGCCATATTATGCAGATTCTTCTCTTGAAAACCCTTAGTTCCTGTATCATTAGGTGCTGGAGGCAGCAGTGTCTGGAAAATGGAGCGACTTTTGTCGCTCATAATGTGTAGAATCTTGGATTGGAAATCTCCTGGCAAGTAGTTGTTAGAGTGCTACAGCTTGATATGTTTCTAGTAGTTCTCGATCAACACAAGGACAGGTCGATTACATAAAATACTGTAGCACACTGACACTTAGGTCAAAATACTAGTAAATGTAAACTTTGGCTACAATTAGTGTTTGGTTTTCTTTGCTAATGCTAATGAGAAAGAGTGAATATGTGTCAGAAAGCGCTTGTTTCTTTTTACTTAGGTAAGTTAACTTTTCATGACTGTAGCTACTCCATAAGAGACACATCACTGGCCTTTATTTTCCTTATTCCCAAATGAATCTGTTCAGGAATCACTATGGAGGAATATTCTGTTCTTAGATCAGTTCTGAGAGGGACAGATTCTTGACTCCCTGAAATTCAGTCTGTTTGTTTCTACCCTCCCAAGAATTTCCATGAGTCATTTTACAACAAATGATATGATCCGAGGCCTCTTGACTACAGAAGTCACTCATTGCTGTAAACCCAGATCTCACTACCCTTCATGCTGATCCGGAGTGAGGACTGTCTCATGCCCACATCCCCTAACTGGATTTCTGAACAGTCACTCTACTTCCTTGCCAGTGAAGAACTTCCTCCCTACAAACCGGCCCATATCTTTTACAGTGTTATTCTGCTTGCTTTCTCTGTTCAATTCTCAAAAGAAGGAGCCTCTCATAGCTCTTATGTGTAGATTAAAGCCCTCCCTCCACCTACATAATTTTTAATGTATCTCAAAGTCTATTCTGTAATTCCAGGATGGAAAAAGTTTCCAATTCATAATTTGCTTATTTTTGAGCTCAAGTATATGGTTGGAGAATATAGTCTTTAAGAAATCACTTCAGTAAAACATGTTTGTGATTCTGTTGGGAAATACAAAATGTTACACTTATTAAATATATCTGTATAATTAAGAACATTCATTATGTAAGATTAATGTATATAGTCTGTAATTTTGGCCATTTTATTAACATAATTGATTTTCTGTTTTACATAAACTTTAGTAAAAATAGTATATTAAAATGTGTAACTTTTATGGTAGATACTTTGGAAGCACTGGGATAAAATACTTGACAATCACAGATAAAACAAGCTCCCAGTCGCAGAGGATTCAAACCATGGCTAACTAGGCCCTAGACAAAAACCTCATTGCAGAAGTGTGAGTGGAACAGCCCTTCTGCTACTCAGGAGAACTGGGAAGCAGCAAGGGAAAAAGAGCCTGAGGAATGTTCTGTCAACTGAAGTTCTGCCTCCAAGGAACTGTGTCCTTCAACCAGGCCCCAGCTTGCACCAGCAAATTCAGCCTCTAATGTACTGACACAGTCATGCAGTCTGCAATCTCTGCCTCTAAGCACTTGACACTTTCCAGAGACACTTTTGAGCTGGAGTAACAACTCCAATTGTTGATTTTTCTACATTTTTTCTTGTGTTTCTGTCTATCTCAAGTCTGTGATAAACTATAGGAACAGTTATCATAAGAATTGACCTATGGGGCTGTGGATTTAGCCCAGCAGTTCCAGCACCTGCTTTGCAAGTGTAAGGGCCTGGGTTCGATCCCTGGTAATCACATACAACAATGTTGGACATGAAAACTCACACCCACTAGCAATCAATACCAGACGTGGTGGCTTGTGGTCTGTAATCACAGCACTTGGGGGGAAGAGGCAGGAGGATTGCTCTGAGTTTGAGGCCAGCCTGAGCTACATATTGAGTGCAGGACCAGCCTGAACTACAAAGTGAGACCCTGTCTCAAAAAGCTAAAATGAAGAAGAAGAAGAAGAAGAAGAAGAAGAAGAAGAAGAAGAAGAAGAAGAAGAAGAAGAAGAAGAAGAAGAAGAAGAAGAAGAACAAGAACAAGAACAAGAACAAGAACAAGAAGAACAAGAACAAGAAGAACAAGAAGAACAAGAAGAAAAATGAGAAGGAGGAGAAGGAGGAGGAGGGATGTTTCTGCAGCTTTTTACTGTATGCCTTACACAGATTGTTTCTTGAATTTTTGCCTGGAGGCTTTTCCAATCTGCAGCCATTTATCTCATTAATGAGTCAGCCAACTTAAAAAAGTTCAAATCACTGTATATTATGACATTTCCCCTAGTTTAAAACTTAGTTATTTCTTTTTCTTTTATTCTTAAATTTATTGTTTTCTAATGTACAGTAAGAAACTAACCTTTTTGTAATTAATTTGTATTATTTTATGTATAATTTTAATATTGTGATCATACTTACATAATCTTTAAAACTGCACCATTTATTTTCTTACCAGACACTAATGTACTCTCCTAATATGACAAATGACAGTTAATTGTACCTCCTGCTCTTCCATTGTGACCTATAGTGATGTAACTTACAATTTATTCTAAATCAGATAGATTGAATGCAACAAGTACTTATCTCCCAAAGCTGTTGTGAGGTTAAAATAATAGGAAAGTTTTCCATGTACCTTTGCATATAATAAGCAACAGATGTAGGTAAAAGTGTAATCATAATTGTCGATACTTTTTCATGTCTTACTTATTGTTTGCATAATAAGTATCATGGCTCTAATTACGTGTCAGTCATTCAGCCTTCTTCAGGAAAAAGGTCAATAGGCACTAATATAACTAAGAATATTTTCAGTTTAAATTTAAATACTATCATTTCTAAACACAGAATTTATATTTTATGCCATATAAACACAAAATTAGTAAGTTTAGGGTTTTCTATTTGTCTCTGTAATTGAGAATTATGGTGAAAACAATAACTTTAAGGTGTTATGCTTCTAACTCCTTACAGACTAAGGAATTTTTCATTGAATTTTACACTTTTAATATTTTCTTTACTACTTCTATGTTCTGACTCCTGGCAATTTTTTTCAGTTTAGCAACCCACAGATCAATGCTATCTGAGCATCACTGTTTTCTCTATTTTAGAAGTAATTAAACATTTTTAAGGTATTTTTTACCTTCCTCTCTCTGTTTTATATAAGAAAATGTGTTACCTATCTCTACATGAATATTAAAACAAATGTATTAATTTAAAGCAACAAGATCTTTGCAGTGAGCAAGCACTGACTATTGTGATTTTAGCATTGACTATTGTGATTTTCAATCCATGGGTTTAATATGAGACAAATCAACTCAAAATCACTTCTATTATTGTTTCTAAATTACATGTCTAAGATGTACCCCTCATTTATTGCAAAAGTGTAGAATTTCTTCTTTGGTTCTGCTCCTTTGCTATTAGTTGACACCAATCAGTTCAATTGTTTTTTTTTTTTGAGTGTTATGAATTATAATGAACTTATCAAACCCTTTCAGCTTACAGCTTCTCAGTGGCAAAAGTTGAGTAAACACTATTCACAATAACATGTGAACTTAAACTAAAATAGAAACCAGGATTATTTAGAACAAGCAAATGTAATTTGCAAATAAGTGTTACAAGTTCTAGAAATTTTAATGTTAAAAAGTATCCCCTTGTTAAAAAGAAGAAATTCGTCTTATAAATGCATATTATTTTTAATAAGAGAAGCTCATTGAAATGAATGAGACCTTTGCACCATTTTCCCCAAAGCAATTTTGTGTAATAAGAAAAATTCCTTTGAGGTAGTCTGTTATGGAATTTAACTTCAGCTCAGTAAATTGTTTCTCTATTTCTTCTGAAATGAGAATTTAAAGGAAGTGAATACAAATGAAAGTATGAATAAAAAGTGTGAACCTGTCTTTAATGATGAGTTATTTTTGAAGTATATGAAAAATATGATTGCATCTTTATATCAAGTCATTTGCAAAAATGGTGTATCAAACTCATATGACTAAATATTTGAAAGCAATTGTATTTATTTAGGATAATATAAATTCTAATAATTGCTAGAGAAAATTAAATCTTTGCACAAAGCCACAATCTGTACCTCTAACTTCACTTCTTAGAATTACTGCCCTCTGGTCCTGAACTCCTAACTCTAAGGACTCAAGGCAATTTAATATCCCTCAAAATGGCACCAAATGCATATATTCTGTGAGTCAAGTCATTGTTGTCTCTGTGATGATCTCTTTTATAACCAGCTAAATTTTTGCATTCCCATCCTGGAACTGCTTGACTCTTAGGTAGAGTTTAGTATTCTCTACTCCATAATGGAAATGATGCTGTTCCTCACTTTACTAACACTTCATTATATGTTTAATATATACAGGAATTATTTGGGTTAAATATAAACTCCAATTTGAATGTAAATTACAAAGTGAGCATCCAGGTATTAGCTGTGTCTTGCAGCTCCAGGATAGGAGTGGGAAAGAATGTGTGAACACAAAAATCACTTGCAATAACTGTTGACATACATATTTAGTACTTTTTACTCACTGCTAGGATAGCATTGCTTATTGAGGTCCAATTAGAACAAAATTTCTCTTCCCGAGTACATATTTTGTTTGACTTAATTATGTAATTTGTCAGTGTCTCCAGGTTTTATGAGTTTGTATGCATGTTTGTGTTTGTGTCTATGTCATTGTTGATACTGTATTAGATGGAACTGTTACTTACTAACCAGCCAACAATGATACATACATTTATCTCCTTAGACTTGCCAGGAATATTAGATGAAGATCAGATGGTGTAGTAAAGTATAACCTGGATTATGGGAATTTATTTTAGACTGAATAACACATAGATAAATTTACCACACAATAGGTCCTCTTATCACAAAGAATTTCAACTGAAAAAAGATATAATATGGCTCTTTTCTGGAATATATTGAGAGCTAGGGTAGAGATAAATTATTATGTAGATGTTTGGTAAAACAGATGATGACATTCTGCCCATCAAAAATTCTTTAGAGGGAACTATGTCTTGGAGTTGTAAGTAGAAAAAGTTCATAGTTCATATAAGTAAAGAATGGAGTTATAAAATTTTCTATCTAAATAAGAGATACATAATTATTAAAAGCAGGCAGGAAAAAGAACTAGGGATGAAAACTCTTTAAATATCGTTAAATTGTTTGAGCACTATTTTGAGTCCTTTGCAGTGAGGCTTAGTCTGTGTTAGTTGTAGCTATTCTAATGAGACACAGTGTAATTTCCTTATAATCATGTACAGTGAAATGTTAGAAAGGGTATGGTTAAAAGGATAACAGAAACATAACCCTCTAGTTTACTTTCCTACAGGCAGTATTCTATTTTACTTTCCTCCAAGATTGTTTCCTAATTTTCGTATAGAACACTAAGAATGTATATTGCTTCTATTTCCTTATAT
>PVIR01009525.1:18670-53011 GCA_004026965.1 Petromus typicus | reverse complement strand
TTGCTGTGAAGAACATTTTTACTAAGACAAGATCTCAGTTGTTAATTCTTTCTGCTAGTTTCCATGCTGCTGAGGTTTTGTTCATGAAGTCTTTCCTTATGCTAGTGCCTCCAGGAGTTTTACCTATCTTCCAGCAGATTTAGTATTTCTGTTTTAATATTCAGATCTTGAATCCACTTAGATTTCAGTTTAGTGCATAGTGAAAGATGTAGGTCTAGTTCTAATCTTTGACAAGTTGAAATCCAGTTTTTCCAGAACCATTTATTAAAAAGGCTATCTTTCCTCCTTTGAGAGTGTTCAGCTTCTTTGTCAAAGATGAGGTGGCTTAGTATGTCTGCAATTGCTTCTCTGTCTTCTAATCTATTCCCCTGATCTGTGGGTCTGTTTCTTTGCCAGTCCCATGCTGTTTTTATCACAGTAGCTTTGAAGTATAGTCTCAAGTTGGGAATCTGTGATATCCCTTGCCATATCTTTGTTGCCAAGAATTGCCTTTGCTATTCTGGGTGTTTTCTGGTTCCAAAATTTTTTTGGATTATTTTCTCTAGTTCTGTGAAATATACTTTTGGGACTTCAATTGAGTTGGATTTAATCTATATTGCAGTTTTGGAAGTATAGCCATTTTCACTATAATGGGTATATGAGCTCTTCTGGGGTCTATTTTGGAGAATGACCCAGGTGCAGTTGAGAAGAATGTGTATTCTGATTTTGTGGGTGGAATACTTTGTAGACATCTGTTAATTCCATTTGTTCAAAAATTTCATTCAGTTCTAGTATTTCATTGTTGATTCTTTAAATCTAGTTGAATGATCTATTTATGATAATAGGGTATTGAGGCCCCCCACCAGTACTGTATTAGTGTTTATCTGTTTTTTTCATGTCCATTAATATTGGTTTTATGTAGTTGGGTGCACTAGCATTTAGTGCATACATATTTATGATTATTATCTCCTCCTTTTGGATTGTTCCTTTATAAGGATGTAATAGTCTTCTTTATCTCTCTTAACTAGTTTTGGTTTGATATCTATTTTGTCTACAAATAGGACAGCCTCCTCTCAAATGACCCAAGCAGTGTTTTCTATTGAGTGTTTTGATTGATACAATTTTATATATTTATGGTGCACACTGTCACATTTCAATATATGTTTACAGTGTGTAATAACAAGGGTCAGGATAATTAGAATGTTCACCACCTTAGATATATATCATTTCTTTGTGCTGGGATTATTCAAAATCCTTTCTTCTAGCTAGTGTGAAAACGCTGAATTATGTCAACCAGCTTTGTTAATGTACTGGAGAAATGAGAAGTTCTTCCTCTCATCCAGGTTTGCCTTGTGCCTGTCAACCATCCTTTCTCCATGTCCCACCCCACCAGTTCTTTCCCAGTCCATGGCAACCTCTGTTCCATTATCAGCTTCAGTGAGTTACACGCAGTATTTGTGTTTCTGTGGCTGACGTTTACCTGAATGTGACGTCCTCCCTGGTGGTGTCTCTCAAAGGGAGGTCCCTCGATAGAAGCACCCGAGGCACCTGGATATCCTCAATAAGAAGGCAGATTTTATTTTGTGGTTGGGGGTGGGGGCTCAGGAATCTGCATTTAAGCCAGGATTCCAAATGATATTGATTACATAAAGATCCTTAGCCTTGAGATGGATTTCTTAGGTGTCAAGGAAAAAAGGTGAGGTAAATATTTTTGACAGTTTCTTAGAGTTCCTCAGTGCTAGTTGTTTACTCCATCAAACCTTGAGAGAAAAATGTTTGTGGGTAGTAGAGAGTTGCACAGTACTCCTCATTACCCTTTTCTCTTCTCTGGTCCAGAATTTTCAATAGTCATTCTTGAATTTCCAGCAAGCATTAGCAGCTTAGGGTCCCATGACTATCACTTGCCTTGGTTTCCTGATTCCTACCAGGAAAAAGAAAATGAGTCAGCAGGAATACATCTGTTTTCTGTGCTATTTAGCCAATAACCACAACCCCTAGTGGCTTAAAACACCACCTATTTATTCATTAGCTCATATTTCCTCCACTCAGGAGTCCAGACATGGCTTGGGGGAACCTGCCCCAGGAGGCTATGACCCAGGATAATTATCAGTGGGAGCTTGGAGTTCTCCAGGATTTCATGGTTACTGGCAGAATTCACTTTCTGGTTTTGGTCATTAGTATTCCCTTCCTCCAAGAACACCCTACCATAGATTTCATAGGAAGTACAGAAATGCAAAGCCTTTTCCAACTGGATCTTTTCTGTTTGGGCTTTACCCCTGGCACAGTGGGGGCTAGAGCTGCTGCAGCCAGCGCAGGGCTCAGGTGCTCAGAGGCAGATGGAGCAGAGCCATCTCTCGGTCACAGGCTCCTTCTTTCCACTCTGCCCAGCTGTACAATCCCAGGGCTAATTTGGAAGAAAACAGGACTTGCATTTAGTGAGTGAGGATCAGATTGTAAATATATGCCGACAGACTTTTTTTAAATTTCTTTTACAAGTTCATGTTTTTGAACTTAACTTTTTATTTGTTTTTAAAAGAATAAATTTTAGGGGCCGGGGAGTTAGCTCAGTGGTTCCGGCGCCTGTCTTGCAAGCGCAAGGACCCGGGTTCGATTCCCCGGTAACCACATAACAATACTGGGTGTGGAGACCCACACCCAGCAGCAACTAGTACCACATACCACAGTGCCGGGCGTGGTGGCTCACGCCTGTCATCCCAGCACTCGGGAGGCAGAGGCAGGAGGATTGCTGTGATGTGAGTTTGAGGCTGAGCTCAGGGCCATCCTGAGCTACAAAGCGAAACCCTGTCTCAAAAAACCTTAGAAAAAAAAAAAGAATAAATTTTAAAATCCCATTACTTCGGTGTGTCATCCCAATGATTTGGATTTGACAACAGGATTATTTAACACATACTTCTCAACAGCTTCTCGTGTGATAGATACAATTCCTGCTTTTGGAGGTCCCAGTGGGAAGGGTAGATAAGAGAGGGTGTTTGGGGGGTGCCGGCAGAAACACACAAGGAAACACTCTAAATGATCAGGTTGAAAGCCAGGTGCACCAGGTAGAGATTTTGGTTAATAGACAATGATTTAGTTTTAACAAAAGGTAAAATAGGGATTTCCTAGAAAGAGAGAGTTATTCACAGAATCGAAAGCCAGACCAAGAACCAAGATTTAGACATGCTGAAGCCTGAATAATTGAAGTTCTAAAAATTTGGAAGTGAGCAACGATGTCTTTCAGCACTTCCACTGACATCAGTGAGCTGTGATTACCTTCTGTGTGTGTGTGTGTGTGTGTGTGTGTGTGTGTGTGTGTGTGTGTAGACAAACAGACAGACAGAGATACATACATCCACACACAGAAAACAATTGGTTCCTCTAGCTGGAGTCAGCAGCCTAGAACAGAACAGACCATCTATGTAAGAGTGCTCCCCAAATTCTCTCCCATGGGTAGACCTCTCATACTCAGTACAAAACCAAGTTGCTTCTGCAGAAGGAGAAGATTTGGAGTAGACAAAAGGAGCACTGTACTCTGACTTGAAGCACTGTGCATAGAAAAGTTCTAGAGGCTGACAGACTTATGCAGCCTTCCCACAATGGATGTGATTTTGTTTTCTTTTAGATCTAGGTGAATTTCAAGGAGGCGATAACCCTATAACTCTCAGTAGTGGTGAGAAGAGGATTTAGGCTTAGTCATCTTGAGAAGTACACTGACAACTCAAACCGTGTCTGGAATCTTCAGGGTGGTGAAGGATGTAGAAAGCCTGGCCTATAAAGAATGAAATAATTGGGGCCGGGGAGTTAGCTCAGTGGTTCCGGCGCCTGTCTTGCAAGCACAAGGACCCGGGTTCAATTCCCCGGTAACCACATAACAATACTGGGTGTGGAGACCCACACCCAGCAGCAACCAGTACCACATACCACAGTGCCGGGTGTGGTGGCTCACGCCTGTCATCCCAGCACTCGGGAGGCAGAGGCAGGAGGATTGCTGTGATGTGAGTTGGAGGCTGAGCTGAGGGCCAGCCTGAATTACAAAGCGAGACCCTGTCTCAAAAAACCTAAAAAAAAAAAAAAAAAAGAATGAAATAATTGACTTTAGCCTAATGTCTCTAAAAGAGATATTAACTGTGTCATTATTGTGATGTGCTCTAAAAGAGGTAATATATTTTATTCACCTTTTAAAAATAATTTATTACAGAATATTCTATCAGACTCATTTAAAAGAAAAAAGGAAAAGTTAAAGACATAAGTTTAAAACAGCTATCTCAACTGCTGATATGCTATTTCTGCTGATCTTTCTATAAAATGAATTTGAACCCAATCACTTTTGATGTCTCTCCCAATTTTAAAAGTTCGTGCTCTACAAATCCCATCTTCTCTGTCAATCTGTCATGAGACAGCTATGCTGTAAATGATATTATTAACATGGTACCTTTGGATGCCAGATTGACTATATAATATTTTGGCTTTTCCTCCTTGAATGTGTTTAATTAATCTTTGAATTTTTTCTTTAAGTATATAATGATTAGAATAGCTGACTGGAATAGCTTCCAGTTCAGAGGTTAGAAAATCTGAAACTGATTGTTATTTTGTTTATTCCCACAGCATGCATTATTCTCGATTCTTTTTGCAATATTATTAATCAAACTACTAGATAACCATATTGATACAATTATTATCAAATAAGAAATTTGATATTTATTTGAAAGTATGAATGATGTATAACCAACTTGATTACTTAGTTATCTCAAGGTTTTAAAAAGCAGTTAAGATAAATTGTGAACATAAACTGTGATGAAACCTAAGATCATCCTTTCAAGAAGAAGCAATCACAATTTGCAATTTAATTAGGAAAATACAATTAAAGGAATGCAATGAATAGTCCCCTGCTGAATATTAAAGTTCACCACAAAGGAAACGCTCATGTGAAATGTAGTTGTGACTAATTAGCTATAGTATATGGGCTAGAACAAACTCCTTGTTCAGCGCTTGACAATGAACTACACGTGGCTCAGAGACCAGTGATCACTGAGGAAGACAGAGCTTAAGTCACCTAATTTCGAACATGTGTGTCCATTTCACTGTTCCACAATACACCACGAACATTCAGTGTGCAACTGCTTAGAGACACTATGTGCTTGGACTTACTAAGGACGAACCACGAATACGCTGGCCCTGAACCGAAATCAAGGCAAAGCTCACTGCTCTCTGCAGTTCCTGAGGGCCACTAAGCAGAGTCATTAGGGGCACAAAGCCTCAGCTGCTGTCCCTGATCAGAGAGTGAAACCACTGGCTAGGGTGCAGACTGCAGTGCAGAACAGGATGAGCTCTGCAAAGATGAAACTCGGGAATCTTAGATTGCAATGCTCCTTTGGATCTGCCAGGAAGTCTGTATTTCTTTCAGCTGTAAAGGGTGGGGATCGCGCCTCAATTTATAAACATAGCACAGATGTGGAGCTGGTAAAATATAGAGACATGGTGAAATTGATCTTGTTTTTTGGACCAAATCTGCACACAAGGCCAAGCCACGCATCAGACCCAGGCACTTTGCTGGTAGTAGGACTTCCTTCCCCTGCATGTTCTTGGGTGCATTAGTAGATTCCACTGATTTAGAATGAGGCTCTGCGGGGGTGTGGGGTCTGCTGATGATGATTTAGACCAAGATTTATGCGGTGATGATTTAGATCAAGAGTGTCCCCCCAAAGAAGTGTTCAAAGGTGGGGCTTTTGGAAAGTATTTGGGTCACGGGGCACTGTACTCATTGGAAAAACAGCATCCTGAAAACTCAGAGCTGCCAAGGCTGCCTGCTCTGGCACGAAGCCAAACCCAGGTCCCCTGGCACGTTCCATCTCCGGGAAATGGTGGTCTGCCCTTCTGCAGTGACTTGGCTGCTGCTGCAGTAGTAGAGGAGATCATTCTTCTCCAGACTCCTTGGCTACCTTGGAGCAGCTTGGGATCAGCTGATGAACAAAAATGAAGGTTTGTGCCCTTTGCAGATGCAACATCACTGTTGTAGTTTAGATCGAAAATGTCTCCCCCACGTCTCATGGGTTCAGAGACGGGGCTTTTGGAGAGTGACTGGGGTGCTGTCGTCATCAGGAAGATTAATACAATGACAAGTGCTTAGCTGTATGCGCCGTGAGGAAGTGGGGGCTGTTGGAAAGTGGGTCCCTGGGACCTGGCCTCAGAGGGTGTATTTTATATTTCTTTCTCTGGCTTCTCCTTTCTTCTCTGCTTCCTGGCTGCCAAGGGTTGTGCAGTGGCCCTTGGCCGTCCCCTTTCACCACGTTGTCTCTGCTGAGTTCAGACTATCATAGACTGAATTCCCCCAAACGTGTGCCAAATTAAACCTCTCCTATTTTTTTTTTTTTTTTTTTTGAGACAGGATCTTGCTTTTGTATTTCAGGCTGGCCCTGAGCTCAACCTGGAACTCAGAAATCCTCCTGCCTCTGCCTCCAAGTGCTGGGATTACAGGTGTGAGCCACTACGCCTGGCACTGTAGTAGTGGTACTGATACTGATTGTTTGTGGGTGTGTGTCTCCATGCCTAGTATTGTTGTATGTGGTTACTGGGGATCAAACCCGGGCCTTTGCACTTGCAAGACAGGTGCTGGAACCACTGAGCTAAATCCCTGGCCCAAACCTGTCCTCTTTTAAACTGTGAGTGTACAGTACTGTATTTTGTACAGTGATGGGAAAGCTGATCAATACAGTGACCATCAGACATGTCCTGTCATGTCCTCCTATTTCAACATGTGAGTGTTTATGCAGGCTAAGAGCCCTTCTAGGAGCTGAAGATAGTGGCAAATTTCCCTCTCATGCTGCCTTGGACATGGCAGTTTGAGCATATGGGCCAAAACCCAACAAGGTACATACACATCAAGGGTGCTTAAAGGGTTATGGGGCTGCCATTTTGTCTGGGACACCTCTGGATAAGCTGACATCCGAATGAGGTGAATGAAGGCAGGGCCCCAGGGACTCTGGGGAGGATAGGTGAGGGCTCCTTGGGAGATCAAGCTTGGGTGTGTGAAGACCGTGGGCAGAGAGAAAGTGGCTACACCCAGGAGGAAAGGGAGGAGGGCGTTTTCTTTTCATGGTAGTAAGGACCAGGTGAGTATCAGATCCCTTCTCTCAGGGTCAGAAAGCACTCAGGGGTGTTAGATCCAGTAGTGCCCCGTGTTAGGGCTGCAGAAGGCTCGCGGAGGCTGGGCTCAGAGGGAACAGTCCTGAAGAAGGTGTGTGATCAGTTCCCTTCAGCGCCCTGCTTGAGCTCCAAGCTTCTGGGCCACCATCTTGAAGGGCCTGTGTCCTGTAAATGAAGGTCAGTGAGGACAGACCCACAGAGTGCAAGGCTCAGAGGCGGGGCCATCTGCTGGCTCCCAGACGGGTCCCAGAGGCTGCGGATCGAAGAAGAAATTCTTCCTTTTCTTTCTGGAACAAGAGCCTTACATTTCCACTGCGCGCTGGCCCCCTGTTTCCCTTCTTGGCTGAGAATGGCGCGTCGTCTCCTTAGCCAGAGCTCTCAGGAGACCCTCACACAGAGCCACTTTGTACAACAGCGCTCTGGCTTAGTTCCGTGGCTCCTTTTGCCCTCTGCTGGACAAAGTAGGTACTAATGCTACTTAGTGAAGAGAGTGCTCCTCTATCAAGAATTAAAAAAAAAAAAGAGATTATAACAAAAAAAGAAAGGAAACAAAGTTTATGTATATGGGGGTGGTGGTGGTAGGGTGGGTAGGACTGTGGGAAAAATGAGAATTAAGTTGTGTCTTATACTGGTACAAATTCCCATTATGGAGTGCAATCATGATGTATATGTAATTTCCAATAAAGATAAAACCTGTTTTAACATAGTGATTTAATCATTGTGATTCTCTCTGTGGGCTTTTATAGCCTTCTGTGGATTTAAACAGCCAATGCCAAGGTGGGTTCTCCTAAGTAAGCAATTTTTGCTAAAAAAAAAAAAAAAAAAAAAAAAAAAAAAAAAAAAAAAAAAAAAAAAAAAAAAAAAAAAAAAAAAAAAAAAAAAACAAACAAAACAAAACAAAACAAAAAAAAGAAACACCAAACAGTGACAGAACTTCAGTACCCAGATCTAAGATGCAGTAGCTCTCCCCTTCGTGAAACTTTTACTGATGCAATATAATCTTGTTTACTGTGTAGGAAACATTATTTACACAATTTTTTTTTATTGGAATGGGCTTGCACATTAATTGGCAGTGCTGGTCATGCATCTGAGACACAGTCTTGGACTCCATAATGCCAAATGTTAAAATCCAGAGACATGGAAATCTCCATAACGAGGGTCCCAGAAATCCCGACTCTGAAAACTAGTCCTGAGAACCACATCTCCCAAAACAGCAGTTCTCATTTGAAGCACAAGTTCTTTTTTTGTACTTAAAAAAAAAAGTTTCTACATTACAGAGGGCTTCTCGAATTTGCATTTCCCTCTTGCACATGGGCCATACTAATCTTCTCACGGGAAAGATCTTCTGTAAGGGGTAAGAAGCTGAGTCCAGGGGAGAGAAGGGTGACTTTTGCTCATACACAGGACAGGTGCTCCTCCCTAGGGTGGAATCAGTTCCTGGCACCCGGTGAAGTATTATTTTGGGAACATCTGTGAAGGTGTTTTCAGAAGAGATTCCTGGAAAGGTTGCTGTCAGCGTGGGCGGGCACCATCCAACTGGCCACGGCCAGAGAAGATCACATCCAGAGGGCCACTGGTCTCTCTGAAAGCAGGTGGGGTTTCCTTCTGTGGTCTCTGACGTCAGAACTCTGGGCTCACTAGACATGCTTGGGGTGACTCGTCACGGTGTCTGATGGACATTTTCAAAGACTTAGATTTTTTTTGTGCTGTCTCCGATGACCCCAGTTATATTATCATGTGCACACAATTACCAGTCATAGTGATATGTGTATATATTTTTCCCTTATTTCTTTGTCAGTATGGTTGGTCTGCTTATAACTGTTATCCATCCTCATGTGGCTTCCACTAGTATAAATCTGTTTATGTTTGTACAGATACATGTGTAATTGTTGCCTATTTTATCATATACAGTGACGTATGTAGTGTCCTGTTGTGTTTCTTAAAGAAATCCCTTTTTAAAAGTGTAAATACATGTCCTTATACTTTTAAAATTATCTCTTCCAGAATTACATGCTTTGGATTTTAATCTTTTGGTATTTTAAACTTCAGGGATTTGATCATTCATGCCTTCAGTGTTTGGGATTACAGTGTTAGGATCATATCTTTCAGGATTGTGGCCCAAACTCATCAGTGTCTGAGTGGGATGTAAAGAACTTTATCATACCTATTTTCACATTCTATACATCTGGCGACTTTCTGTGTTATCAGACATAGGGTTACTACTACATTTATTTAATAAACACTTAGTATTTCAGTTATTATTTGTATGACATGATATGATGTGATATGATATGCTTCTCTTTCATGGCAGTGATGGTATCAAAACCTTAGGAAAAAGCATCATTAAAATTGGTGAATTTCTGCGATCCCTACCTTTCTTGTATGTGTGTGTGTGTGTGTGTGTGTGTGTGTGTGTGTGTTGCATGCATATGAAAATGGCATTAAGTGAAAGGTAAAAGGTGAGTTGGTTATGTGTTTGTGGTAGGAGTGTGATTGACGTGACTGAAGTCCTTGTCTGGACCTCACCCCGTGCGGAGGACAGCACACACTCTTCACCTACCTTCTTTCCTTTCAATTCCACAGCAACTTTGTGTTGAAAATCTTACACTTCCCATAGAAAACTAAAGGGTGATGAAGTCAAATCACTTGTTCAAGCTTGTTAAGCTAGTACAGTAACTACAAGTTCTCACTCAATGTTTCTTGTCCTTTCACTATGAAGTATGGCTGCCTAATGAATGACTCTAACTATTGTTAGTTTTTAAATAATTAAAGTCAAAAGAATTTAACAGATAGCATGATCAGACGGCATGTTCAAGTTACAGGTGGCAAAATTTTACCTCAGAGGCAGGATGAGACTTGCCTGAAGCAATTAATCTAATTGAGGTTTTATCTCGATCCAATGCTGTCCATTGCTAGAATAACAGTGTTAGCAACAGTTTTAACAATCTTTTTGAATTTCCCCTTTCCTGTCTTCTATGGTTCTCGAGCCCTCCAAAAGTAGGTAGAATGGGAGATGTTTGAGAAATGCCCATACTGACAATGTTGAAATGAATTGTATATTAGTCACAGTCTAACTGCTCTGGAAAAAGAATAGAAGCTGCCTATTTTGACATCACCCAGGGAAACCTCCCAATCACTTGATCATTAGTCAATTATTATTTACTGAATATCTTCTAAACACAAGGAAAAGTGTTAGAACACTGGAAATGAGCAATGTACAAGCTTAGCCACATAAGGTGAACAAATGTGTAAACAAAAGAACTTCACGTGGGATGGAATGAAAATCAGTGACAGAGTGCTTGCCTGACAAGTGCAAGGCCCTGAGAACAGAGTTCATTGTAGTGCAAACCCTACTAACAGGCTGATGTGGGGCTACACAGCAAATTTCTCCTGGAAAAATCAGAGACATTTCCATGACGTCAGGCATCTACTCATCCCACATGCCATCAGTGTGAATATGGTGTTCACACAACAATTTTCCGGTCCTTCTAGTAATGGAATACACATCAGTCAATTCCAGGTTGTACAGACAAGAGGATCATATGATCAAGTAGGCCCTGGAAGTAAAGAAGTTTTAAAAAGTAACTACATTGTTTTGGCTAATAAGGAAGAGAGATGTGAATTACTAGGAAGATCTGATTAATTTAAATTCTTTGGAGATAATGGGTAGCAAATGAGAGCTTACTTTCAGCTTGCTTAAACAATGTAATTGCAGTTGTTAAATTGGCATGCTAATTTAAAGATTTTAAGTGAAAAACATGTTAATGAAAGAGGATCAGGATCAGTAAATGATTAATATGCCCCTCTTATTCCAGATGGATTACAGAACTATGTACTTAATAATTTCAGAAAAACAGAAAATAGAATTGATTATTTGTCTAATATCAGAATTGAGAAGGCTTATTTAACTTATAAAGTAGGAAAATAGCCAGATGTGGTGGTGCATGTCTGGGAGGCTGAGGCACGAGGAGGCTTGCAACTTTGAGTCTACTCTGAGCAGATTGGCAACTTAGAAAAATACTGTCCCAAAATAAAAAATAAAAAGTTCTGGAGAGAGAGCTGAGTGCAAAGCACCTAGTTCAACTCCCAGTACAGTAGGAATAGCTGCACAAAAGGAATATAACAAGAAAAAATGGGCAAATTTGCCTAAAAGTGAATTATTCTCTCTGTAAAATGTAAGAAACAATCAAAATACAAGGCAGAATTTATTATGGTGAGCTAGTTATGACAATAAGTTAATAGTTACATTGAAAATCCTAAATATTGATAAGAAATTTTCTAATTCTAACCATATACAGTGCACTAGTTGGCTGTTCTACAGTAATTCCATGTAACAAATTCCTCAAAACTCAGAGCCTCACACAAGTCTGAAAGCAAACTGCTTGAGTGAACGAGTGGGAGAGGGTTGGAGAACTGCTTCAGTCTCACTTCCAGGCATAGATGTAAAAACTCTAAGGAAAATATTGCTAAATAGGATCTAACAGTGTATAAAGATGGCATATTATAGCAAGACACCCCAGAATACATTAACTTAAATACAAGAAGCTGGTCTTAACTTGCTGGTCTAGCTGGGGGACAGCTGTGCTTTGACTGGTCATCTAGAGACTGAGGCTCCTTCTCAGCAATTTCAGAGCACATCTTGACCTGTGTGCTTAAGGCTGGGCTATGCTTATGTTGATTTTCTGGTCAACACCGTTGAGAGGAAAAGCTGACACTGAGGAGAGAGTGTTCCTCTAAGTATGAGGTACTTAAAGCTGTAACTGCACTATCAGAATGAAGGGATCATCTCACAGCGTGGCCCAATGTCTGAGAAACGGGAAATAAATTTTTCTGGAGACTCTTGGCCATCTGCCAGATGAGGAATACATCTAACATAAGATGGAAAAGACAGACTATAGAATAATCATAAAATCTCATTGGAAAACAGTAAAAGAAGATAACATAAAAGAAATTGTATTCACATTTTTTGGAGAGGAATTCTTGATATTATAAAGATATTAATTTGCTTTAATTTCTAAAGAAAAGATGAATAGTATTTTCATTAAAATTGACAGGCTGGTTCTAAAATTTTTGTGGAAAAGGGTCTGTGTCAGCATGTGGTAGATTTTTGGCATGGACACATTGAGAATTGGTGAGAAAGAGATAAACTGAATAATAGAACAAAATCAGGAGTGCGGAAGCACACCTTATGGATCTATGATGTATAACAGAGTTAGGGACATCTGAAATGATTGTGGAACATCTGAGTGTCCATATGGATAAAATTGAAATTGGATTCTCACTTCCCACAAAATACAGAAATCAATTCCACTTAAAGACTTAAAATCAGAAAAGCAGAAATCTAATACTTTTAGACCAAAATACAGGAGAATGTTTTTCTAACTTCTGAATTTCTTATATAAGGCACATTAACTTATCATGAGAGAAAAGACTGAGCACTGGAAAAAGCTGACTGTCTGAAAAATAAAGACTTCTTTTAAAAGTGTGCAAAAAATGAAAGTCAAGAACGTATTTTAATATATATATCTAACAAATGATTAATAAACAGAATATCCAGTGCATTTCTACCAACCTATAGGCTAGATAACTGCGCACTGCTGAAAAGAGGCAAATGACACACACTAATATCTCACAAATGAGAAAAAAATTGTATAGCATCTAAGCATGAGAAGAGAAATTCTATATTATTAGCTACCAGGGAAACATGAAGAAGGACCACAGTTAGATATTTTAAATACATTGGATTGCCAAAAATTAATTCAGGCCCTATGAAATGTTGAGGGGGAGGAAGATGAATAAGAATGCATATGTGCTGCAGGTGGAGAAGTGTACTGGAATAGACATATTAGAAAAATGCTTGTAATTGTCTTGAATGCTTTTCACACATCAAGTGATTTTTATGATATATTTGTATTGATTTACGATAACAACTAGGAACAACCAACCAGGAAAATAATGGAATATTATGCCAGAGGAAAAATACATGAACTCCAATTATGAGCCAAATGCAGATTAACCTGAGTAATAGGATATTGAGCAAAAACAGCAAGTTGCAGAACTCTGTGAAAAGTATAGTACCAGGCCAGGGAGTTAGCTCAGTGGTTCCGGCGCCTGTCTTGCAAGTGCAAGGGCCCGGGGTTCGATTCCCCAGCAACCACACACAATACTGGGCATGGAGACTCATGCCCAGCAGCAACCAGTACCACATACCACAGTGCCAGGCATGGTGGCTCATGCCTGTAATCCCAGCACTTGGGAGGCAGAGGCAGGAGGATTGATATGAGTTTGTGATATGAGCTGTGATATGAGTTTGAGGCTGAGCTCAGGGCTAGCCTAAACTACAAAGTGAGACCCTGTCTCAAAAAAAAAAAAAAAAGTACAGTACCATTTTTATCAAGCTAAATAGAAACTTTACCAGGCTCTTAATTAGCTATCTAATGGAAGGAAAGATGTAACTTTTATCATGTTCCTTGGACAGAACTCCAGGAATGGTTGTGCAGAGCTCCCGGTAAATATGGTTCCTTATCATGGTCACAAGATGTCTCTGACAGGCTAGGGAGTCTTGCCTTACTGAGTCTTGCAAATGAGGTGCAGTAAACAGGCTGTGATTTGGGGGTCACTGTAGGTTATTGGGAGGTACTGCATAAATTATTCTGGGAACTGCTCAAGGTTACAAATATTTGCTGTCCCTTGTCTTCTTTATGTTGCTACCACTGTTTTTCTTTCTTTCTTTTTTTTTTTTTGAGAAAGGTCTCACTTTTGTAGTTCAGGCTGGCCCTGAGCTCAGCCTTGAACTCACAGCAGTCCTCCTCCCTCTGCCTCCCGAGTGCTGGGATTACAGGCTTGAGCCACAGTGCCGGGCCTTGTGGTATGTGGTATTGATTGCTGATGAGTGTGAGTCACCACGCCCTGCATTGTTGTATATGGTTACCAGGGATTGAACCCAGGCCCTCGTACTTGCAAGGCAGGCGCCGGAACCACTGACCTAAATCCCTAGCCCATATGTTGCTACTTCTGTATTCCTGCATAATAAAAGAAGTTGTTGAAAGACGGATCAGGGTGCAGTCCCCTGAGGCTGTTCTCCTGCCTTTTCTCTTGAAACTCATCCCTGAGTGCCTCAATTCCTTCTGCAATCCTGAATAACACCACCATGATAAAATTATTTTGAAAGCAACAGAACAGTAGACATAAAATTCAGGATAAATTTACCTTGGAGATAAGTGAAGAGGAGGTAAAATGACCAAGACAGAAGAGGACGCATCAATGGATGTAGTTGATTGGTTTGGGTCATAAGTTTACATGTGTCATTTGGTTTTATAATTTACCTGTAGGTTACATAATTTCTTTATTTTTTCAATATTACACTTTAAAATCTGACAGTATGGAAAGAAATCTGATACTATTTTATTTACAGAATTTTGTAAATGTTTTCAAAGGAGATCAAAAGACAGTTGGAATATTTCTTCTACATCGATATTGGGAATATTAATGGATATAGTCTTCTTAGTTGGCCCTGTTTGTGCACATATATAAACACAGATGTTCACAGATAGGTATATAAGCATAATATTTTATATAAATACATTCAGTTCTCTACTCCAGTAATTCACCTTCGGAGAAATAAAGGCTTAAAACCCTGAAGTTAAAGGAACAATTATGACACAAAGATATAAAGTTCTTTTTACCTAAAGACTTGTTACCTTATCTCCTTCATCTTTGCCCTGGAACCAGCAGCATGAAGAGCCAAGTTTCCAAAGTACCCATGGAGGACATCCCCAGATTGCAGCAGATGCTCAGCCTTCAAGTTTCTATCACCTCACCCTATCTACTTTTCCCCTAGTCCCTGCATAACCTATCGCTGCCTACATGATAAACTCCCTACAAGGAGAGCCCATGACTGGTGTGTGTTTATCACTATCACACTGGGCTAGTAGAAACTAGGGGTCTGGAAAACACACGTTGAGACATGACAGTCTTGTAAAAGAAGAAACAGACTTTCTTGGATAAAACTGGTGAAAATATGGAAGATCTGAAGGAATATACTAGCACTATGCAAGTTTTTAAATCATATTTGAATATTTTAGTCAATATTTACTGTTTTCTAGAGACACACCTTCCTGAGACTTTAGATAAAATTGTAGGGGTCCTCATATTGTGAAGAAAGCCTCTTGCAAGGTCTTTTGTGATTAGCCATTTAGAATCTATAGGGTAACATAACAAGTAGGAAACTTGAGTCATTAGGAAAACTGGTTTTTTCATAACCACAATTCCTGAGAAGGGTCCCTTTTATGCTGTACATTGTGTTAAAATCCACATGTACATTTAAAATATATTTTAAAATTTATTTGCGATGGGAGGAGGGTCTCTTTCTCTATTGCCCATGCTGGTCTTAAACTTAGGAATGCAAGTGTTGTTTCTGAGACTGCTTTAGCTTTCTGAGGCTGTCAGCCTGAGGAGTAGCTGGGACTACAGGCATGCACCACTGCAGCCTCGATGGATACACTTCAGGAGGCTTTGCCACATAACTGGATTTATTCCTCTGTAAGTACGAAAAAAAAAATGCAAAAAAGAAAAAAAAAAGCAGAGGAAAGCAAACAATGGTTCTCTTGGTATGTATTATTTTACTTATATCCCTAAATTAATGTTGTATTCTCAAGAGACTCATAATGGATTTGAAATTCAAATACCAGGAAAGAGGATTACAGTCATTTTTATTTTACTGATGCTTCAGCCATTGCAAACATAATTTCTGGGGGGAATTTACCTTAGGTCTAGGGACATAATTTATGATTTTACATTATTTCTCATACTTTATGCCATAAGAAAACAAAAGAAGTGTCAAATGCTTCCTTGCAAACAAAAAAGTATGCCTCGCTGCAGCAAAACTAGACAACCCAGTTTGTGCTAAGGTCTTTAGGGTATAAACTAGAGTACTCCAAATTGCAATTAATTGAATTTCAGGAGAACAAAAATAAATCCCTGCACTCTTGAGTATTAGCATCAAGGGCAAATCACAGATAGGTCACAAAAACAGTTACCATGTGTTGTGCATCATGTCCATTGTGGGGAGGCAGCAAAGGTAGTATTTAGTAACTGCAGCTGATGCTGAAGTAGGGGTGGAGGGGGCTGGCCATGAGGACAGGCTATAGGTGACACTGGCAGAGGCCAGGGAAGTATCCCTTTCTGCCTCTGCTTGTCCTGCTTTCCCTGCTCTGGGTGAAGGTGTTCTTTCTTCCCAGAGCAGCAGCACATGATATGGAGCAGGTAAGGCCCTCGCACACGGACTGGACCTTGCAGGAAGCACATAGGCACTGGGGGGTGTGTTCAGAATAGGAGACAGTCCTTGTGTCTGTGGGGCTGTCTGAGCACTGCCCCACACCTCAACAAGGTTCAGGATAGGAGTGCAGAAAGCTATAGATCACCTGGCCTGGAGTCCTCAATGCGGTGGTTGCTCCTATTATGAAAGCCATCACTTGCATTCTCATGATTTCAAATTCCAGTTGCATTTTCAAAACTTGTAATCAAATAGATGTAACATAAAATTTACTGTCCTAAGTGTACTATTTGGTGGCATTAAGTGCATTTGCATTTTGTGTACCTCTCACCCCATTCATCCATGGACGTCTTTTCATCCCGGAAAACTGAAACTCTGTGCACCCAGAACACTCCCAGTTCCTCCCTCCCCTCAGCCCTTCCTTACTGCCACTAGTCCTCCTGCCTGGAGGGATTCTGACCAGACTTGGTAGCTCCTATGAATAGAACCAGGTAGTATTTGCCTTTTTGTGACTGGCTTACGTGAATTAGCATAATGTTCTCTAGATTCATGTCACATGTGTGAGAATTTCCTTTTAATTCCGAGTAATATTCCATTGTATGTACATACTACACTTGGTTTATCTCTGACAGACACTTAAATCGCTTCCAAATTTTGGCTTTTGTGAATAATGCTGCTATGAACATAGTTGTACAAATATCTCTTTGAGTCTCTGCCTTCTGTTCTTTTGGGTATATTCTCCGAAGTGGAATGACTACATTATTGGGTAGTTTTATTTTCGTATTTCGGAAGATCCATCATGTGTTTTCCATAACAGCTGCACCATCACATACTCCCTGTAGCGGTGCACAAGGGTTGCACATTATACCACCGGAACATGTCTGCTTTATTTTAAGAATACCCTCACTATTATCTGGTTTATTGTTTTCTCTCTCCTTTCAAGTGTTCCTCTCATCCAAACTTTGATACCAAAAACTCAGAACTGGAATGGTTTCGTTGTGGGGGCAGGGTGCAGAGAACAGCCAAACTAACAAGAATAAGCCTAAACATTAACATGAGTCGTGTCTGTATGGCATATACAACATTTTTGTATTTATATCCTCTTTGATTCCTGGAGTACAATACACTTTTTATTATTTCATCTCTACTGGGTGGATTAACTGCAGCTTTAATGATTCACTGGGGTTAGAAAGCCGCTGTCACACTGGAAACAGCATCTCTGACTTGGGCCCATTTGACTTCTGTTCCATCTCGTGGTGAGACTTCTCCCCTCTACTCTATAAGCGTTTGCACAGAGACAAATTCTGCTCTTCTCCTGGATGGACGGGGGGACTTAGAAAACAACTGGCTCAAGTACAAATGCTGTAAATAATCTGTTAATATCTGTAGTACACAGTCACTGCCTGAGAACCTCTGTAAATTATTCCAGCCTTCCTCTTCACACCAGTGCTGCAACATCAGATGTTAAGAGGCTTAGACCAGTCTCATTTCAGGACATCGGATAAGACGACATCTTGATTCTCCTTGGGGCATCTCTAGACCCTTTGAGGATTTTTGGCATCATGGAGTAGGTTACCTGTAGGGACCTCTCATCTGTTACATGTTCATAACCTGGACTGTGGGTGGGTTAAACTGTAGATCTTTCTTGGCCAATAGGAAATGACTAAAGAGTGTCATCTTTCTATTATCTTCTGGGAGGCTATTTCTGACATGCCTCCTCCTATTTCTGACATGCCTCCTAGCAGAAAATGTTCTTCAAAATGAGTGGAAAACACCAAATACCTTTCCCCTCAGCTGTGACCACCCCAGGAGTGTATCTATTATTAGCCTATGCTCCTCTCACGTTCTACAGCTTCCCTCTCTATATAACTGCTTCTTGGCATAACTTGCCCAGCTGTCTACTTGAACACAAAGTTCCCCTCATGTGTCTCAAACTCTGCTTTCAGTGGAACTCCTGCTAGGAAAGTTAGTTCTAGAAATGGCTCTCAAAGCAGATCTTTGGGAGGAATATTGGCTATTGGATCCCTTCTTGGGCAGTAAAGACTCTACTAAAGTAGAAATTGTGAGTGCTAACCCTGGTGTGTGGTAGTGTCATAATTACTAGGGTTCCTTCATGTGGTGGATTACACTGAGGCAAAAGTGGATGTGGAAGTACTGAGATTGGCAGTAGATTCAGCACTTAACAGTGTGGAGAGCCCGAGGCAGAAGGAGTGCAAATTCCATCTCTGCTGGGACAACTTAGCAATTTAGCAAGACCTAGTCTCAAAGAAAAAAAAAAAGATTGAAAAAAAGACGGAGCTATAGCTCAATGTGCAGATTCTGTGTTCAGTCATCAGGACCAGAAAAACCTTCCCAAACTCCACACACCAAAAGTAATAAGATTTTAGCAAGGCTACTAATGGGCCAAAGGCACAGCCCCAGCTGATCGGTCTCTCATGTCCAAGTTGGGGCCCTAAAAGACACACATAGGGCCCTGATATTGGGGAGGGGTGTTTGGCCTGATGTGCCTAACTAGTTTGAATTTCTAGATTTGTTTGAGCCATCTGGACTGGGAGAAGCAGCCCCTGCCTCTGGCTTGCTCGATTTCCTGTAAAAATCTCATGTGAAATAAGTGCCCAAAGAATCGCTGCACGTTGCTGGGTGTTTCCCGAGTCAGCTCTTACTCAGCCTGAGCCAAAAAATGCAGACCATCTTTCAGGAAGAAAATGATCATACACACATACATGTACACCTATACTCACACAAATGCATGTACATGATCACAAACTTGGCCCTCTTTATCTGCACGTCTCTGGATTCAAACAACCACACATTAAAAATAGCTGAAAAAATATTGTCTATACTGAGTATGTACAGACAATTTCCTTGCCATTATTTACTGAAAATACAATGAACAATTATTTTTTATTACAATGAACAATTATTTACATAATGTTCACATTATACTTTGTACTACAAGTAATCTAGACATTTAAAGTACAGTATGTGGGAGGTATGTATATGTTATGTCCAAATATGATACCATTTGTTTTTGTTTTTACTTTTAGTTTTAAAACATTAGTGAATGTTTCATTACTTTGCCCTTCATCTTTGTGCAGGGCCATGCTTGTCTCTGAACTGTTACAATTTTAGTGTATACACTGGCAGAATGACCACTATTCAGCCACTGCATATAAGGAACTTGAACATGGATTTTAGAATGAGCAGGGGTCCTACAACCATTGCCCTACAGATACAAAGGGACAACTGTGTCTGTGGCTAAACCTGCTGTTGGCTAAAAGGTGGTCTGGTCTGGGCAATAGCTTAACTGTAGTTATCTAGGTTGTATAAGGCAGAAGTCAGCTTAGGCCCCTTCATCTGTATGACCAGTGACCTGTCTGGCTTTAGTTTGTGATTCTTCTGTAGCCTTGGTCTTTGCTGGGTTAGAGGCTCTGAATCATTGCAGTGGTCTGTGCCAGTTAATTTTAATTATCAGTTGAAATACATGAAGTGAATTGTGGAGAGGTTTTTGGATTATGGGGTTCTGCATTTATGAATGGAATAATAAATACACTGATGTTCATGGCCCAATGTGCTATTAGGAGGGGGAACCCAGTTGAAGGTGCATCATAGGCGGTGTGCCTCTGAGAGGTATATCTCTTACTGCCACTGTCCCACTCCTCTACTCTCTGGCTGCCATTGTCGGGAGTAGCACCAGCTAAGATGGCGCCAGGCAGATTGCCAAGGGGCATGGATTAAGTGACGGAACCTGCTTTGCCGCACAGCTGTGATACCTTATTAGGACAGAAGGAAGATGATTGGATTGCTAGCGGCCTCCGTGTTGGTTAGGGTATATAAGAGCGGGTAGAGGGAAGTGGAGGGGGATTTTTTTTGATTGTTCCATGAAAGGTTTGCTCCAGAACAGATTGTTGTGTCGTTTCTGCAGGCAGAAGCGATGTGTCAGTCATAAAGTAAGCATTGGCTCTGCCATGTCCACCCTGCCTTGATATTAGTTAATCACATGATGCTAGCTGATTACATGGACTGAATACTCTGAAACAATGAGCTAAGTAAACCTGTCCTCTTTTCAGTTGAATAAGTCAAGCATTTTGTCCAATATGGCAGCAATATAGGAAAGCTGACCAATACATATTCCAAAGAACTTGAAAGCTATCACCAACCTTTGGTCACTAAGTTTCCCATACCAATGGGCCAAGAAACAAAGGAAGGAACTGAAATTTTGTTAGGAAATATGGATTTAGATTATAATGAGGAGTAAAAATGGTTGATGAAAATGGGGCCAGAAAATGAAGCTTAATGCCAGAATGTAGGGGACTCATGGGCATCATTTGATCCTTCCATGCCCAACAGTAGCAATGAAGGAGCAATTTTAGCAGTCATGGTGCAATACAAGCAAATAAGAGGTCAGAGTTCTTGGGGAGGAAGGACAGGGTTAGCCTATCTGACAAGAAACCTGGTGTGGCCAAAGTTGTGACAGTGGTAAAAAATAAACTTTGGAATAGGGATCAGAGGAGGAAATGTTAATTTCAGTTACCTTTTGGGAACCTGGTACAACAGAAGATACTATGGTTTATTTCTCTAATCAATTTCTGTTAAGTCTTCTTAGAGATTACAGGAAAGAGTGTGATAGATTAAACTTGGTGGAAAGAGTGAGAGATATGAGTGTACTCCATCAGTCTCTAAGCTGGATCCCAAAGTAACCAGTTTGTACTCTACTATGATGGTCACATTCTCTTATGTCCACCTGCTCTTGCTGACAGCTGCCACCATCCCAGGGCTTTCCAAGTAGTCACTATGTCAGGACTGCAAGACAGGGTGGAGGCAGAACACACTGATGGTGAATAGGTGCCATGCTATGTGTGCTGCCAGCTGCCCACTGTAGTGGCTTCCAGAGCTAGAAAAAGAGCAACTAGTTGGCAGTAGCATCTCTCTCACTGTAATGTGGAGCTGCTGTCACTGATGCTATTGATTCTTCTGCTGTCCCTGCCTCAGCCACTATTCCTGCTGCTATCACTGCCTATTGCTTCTGCTTCACAGAAGCAGATTTCCCTCTGTGCTTACAGAATTTTCCTGCAGCCTGATGTGGTGGCAGGAGTGACCACCTTTACCAAACCTTGACAGCCAAGTGTAAATAGATCTAAAATACTAGATTGTATCTCAAGAGTAAGTTTCAGTGCTGGAGCAAAGAGCTGACAGGATGTGCAGAAATCCTTAAATTTTGTGTAACAGCTGACTGTGCCTGTGTGAGGGCTGCCTTTCTGGTTACAAATGCCTCACAGCTTCACATCTGAGTACTCTATCCTATCCACCGCTTCCCTTGTATTCAAGTATAGACCTTATCAATAGTTTAGACCATTTGGATGGTGTTACTTTGCCTTTTTATGATTGACATCTCAAATTAAGCAAAAGCCACCAAAACTGAGCTGGTAATACTAGGCGCTGGTGACATTAAAAGAGCTGTTCCTTCCCTTTTTGTGATTTCTGTCTGGATTGAGCACAAGAACCCTTATCTGACTGACACCAAACTGATTATTAGACACTACTGATAAAAGATTTTAAAATTGAATAGAGATTTGAGAAATCATCTGAGAGAGAGAAAGAAAGAGAGAGAGAGAGAAAGAGAGAGGAGACAGACAGACATACACAAAGAGACAGAAAGAGTGAGAGAGACAGAGTGAGAGAAAGAGAAAAACTGAAAAAGGACTAAGAAACACATTGGATAGAATAAGAAAGTGAGACAGGTACTTATATTGTGAAATAGAAAATATTTAAAGGGAAAAGGGGGGCAGGGGTAAGTAACAATGGGAAAAATATGATGGTAAAAAAGGAAACAAAGCTCGTGTGTATATGGGGGGTTGTAGAGTGGCAGGCGAATGGGAAAATGAGAATTAGGTCATCCTCATATACAAATTCTCGATGTTGAGTGTGGTCATGATACACATATAAGATGTACCAATAAAGAATTCAATTTTAAAAAGAAATATAGAATGAGGAAGGTTAGAATTAGAGGATAAAAGATAAGTATTCCCAGATGTAAGCATCATAAGTGAGAGTAATGAAATGAAATCTGTAGCTACACATGAAGAAGAAAGCTGGAAAACAACAAAGATGGGGAAGGGCTGATGAGCAGAGAGGAGGTAGCATCTCCCAACGCCACACCAAATGGAGCACTAACTGACTGCACAGCAGCATCTCCTAGGCCTGGAGACAATGGAAAGATGCTATCAATGGGACGAAAATAGGTTATTATTAATCTGTGATGATATATGTGGAAAACTACTATGCCTAAATGGAAAGAAAATAAGAACATGTTTGAGAACAAACCAGAAAATGTTTGTCATCATAAGCTTTCATGAAGAGATTGTTGTTCCTAGTGCATTCCAGAAAAGACTGACCCCAGAAAGAACATCTAGGATTCAGAAGGAGTGGTGAGTGAAGACTGACCATAAAAGAATAATATGAGCTAATTTTCAGGATGAAGAACCTCAGTGAAATGTTGCATGATATATGTAAGACTGACAGAAAAGAATTGTGGGTAAGTGTTCAAAACTGTTTTGTTTGACAGCAGCACAAAGATATACAAAATTAGTTTCTACTTAGCTCTGCATGTTACAAGTTTAAGGATAATACTGGAATTAAAAATACCTTATTCCGGGGCCTGGGGATTAGCTCAGTGGTTCTGGTGCCTGTCTTGCAAGTGCAAGGGCCCGGGTTCGATTCCCCGGTAACCACATACCATACTGGGTGTGGAGACTCACGCCCAGCAGCAACCAGTACCACATACCACAGTGCTGGGTGTGGTGGCTCATGCCTGTAATCCCAGCACTCGGGAGGCAGAGGCAGGAGGATTGCTGTGATGTGAGTTTGAGGCTGAGCTCAGGGCCAGCCTGAACCACAAAGCGAGACCCTGTCTCAAAAAACAAAACAAAACAAAAACAAACAAACAAACAAACAAAACCCTTATTCTGAAGCTTTTATAATGGCAAAAGTAAAACAATGGAAAATTTTCTTCGATCAGTATAAATAAGGTTGAAAAGATGAAAAGGAGTTACATAAAAAAGCAGGGCCAGTAGAAACCATGACATTATATAGCAGAACTAGGTTCAGCAAAGTAAGTAACTGTAATTGTTTTAAGGGAGGTAAATTTACAAGTTAAAAGGTCTTGTCAGACTGAATAAAAATAACTAGATCCTAGAGTTATCTAGAACTCACCTAACAAAACCCAGAAAGATTAAAACATAGAAATAGACATATGGCTATTATTAACCAAAAGGAAGTTTCAGTAGTGATATTTATATCAGAAGAAAATGTAGTTTAAGGTAAAAATGTTAAGGAATAAAAATCACTGCATAAAACTGAAATATTTCCAAAACTTTTACTCTAATAACATTCCATGCCCCTTAATAACACACTGACACACACACACACACACACACACATGCACACTCACAGGATTGCAAATAGAAATTGTAAAATTTAATGTTATAATGGAGACTATAATATTCTTCTCTTAATAGTCAAATTATGAGAAAGCATATAGAATATTTGGATGAAAATATTCAAAAGCTTGACCTAAATAGCTCAACATTGTACCCTGTGCCTAAAAATTAAAAGCCATATAATTTCCTTGAAAACATTAACTATTTATAACATAGACCACAAAGAAAATCTTGATTTCAAAGAATCTCTGTCAAACAGACCAGGGTTTCTGGCCATAACACAATCAAATTATAAATCAATTACAAAAAAGATATCTTTAAAACACTTCTTGCTTTTAGAAGTTAGAAAGATGTTTTTAAAGACATTTGTGGGTCAAAGAAGTAATAATGCAGAAATTTAGAACTTTTAACTTAATTATACTGGAATTAAATGTGGGAGGAGTTTATTTTGAAGAAATAAAGATTAAAAATTAATGAGTTAAGCTTTTGAATTTGGAAGTAATAGGAACTCAGGGCAGACCTCCCCAGGACAATGAACTCATCTCAGTTTGTCCAAAACCTTCCTGAAAGTTTTAGCACTGAAAGTTCCATGTCCTGGGAAACTCCTCAGTGCCAGGCAAAGAGGATAGTTGGTTATACAACAACAACAACAACAACAACAACAACAACAACAACAACAACACAACAGCAACATACCTGAGAGGTAAAAAAAGGAACAACAGAATAAAGTCAACAGACACAAAAGAAAGGAAATATTAATTAGAAAAGCAATTAATAAAATTATAAATAAAATATAGTAGTCTGATCTGATCAGTATATATTGTATCCATGCATTGAAATATCACACTGTGCCATCAACAAGATTAAAATCTGACTTTTAAAGAGACAAAGTAGACAAAAATCTCATTATACGTCAGGTGTAATGAATTATGAAAAAATTTTAAGAGGCACGTGCCTCTTAAAGAAAGCATGGCTACAGCTACAAATGTAGCAATTATTTGGAATTAATAAGGAAGTAGTATAACTAGAGGCTGGAAAGGGGAGGATGGAGGGAGGTTGGAAAATGGGAAGCAAACGAGAGTTGATAGAAGGAATAAGGCCTAGCATTTGTCAGCACAGTGGAATGAGTATAGGTTACAGTCACCTGTTGGGTATTTTATGCAGACCTAGTAGAGAGGAGCTTGAAGGGGCCAAACATGAAGGAATGCTGGGAGAAGGAAATGTCCATTACTCTGATAGGATCAGTATACATTGTATCAAAGCATTGAAATATCACACGTGCCATTTATATGTATAATTATGAACAGGTGAATAAAAATACTAAATTTTAAAAATTTAATTAAAATTTAAAAGAAGGAAATGCTTTAAACACTTTTATGTCACTTGAGGAGGAATCAGAGATATGCAGCCCCGAGTCCTCTCAGGGACTTGTCATTCCGTCTGTTGACAATGTCCTGGGCAGGTGATGGGCTCACAGTTCACAGCTCACATTTGGAGCATGCCTTCCCCAGAAAGTCCATATCCAATGGTGACCAGGGCGGGACACAGGGGCCTGGCCATCCAGCACAGCCTGAACAACTTTTATCATGTCATACATGCATTGCCATGCCTGTGAGCAGTTAAGCACAGCCTTGTTGGGAGTAAACGCCTTCATTTGTAGAGTCTGCCAATATAATATATGTAACTGTAGGTTTATGTTATCCAGTTTTTAATAATGACTAATAAGTGGTTGACATCTGTCTCACAACTGGTACTTGTGAGCTGATGGGTAGGATCCGGCCCAAGCTCTCAGCTCTCTGCTTGCTCCAGAGCCCCCAGGCATGGTAGGGGTTGGGGCGAGGCTTTGTTTGATGGTTCCTGCTCTTTCCCCACAGGCACTGACCCCCATTTCTCTCCTGCTGTTTGGACAGCTGGTCCCCTGGCCAAGAGTCATCCATAACTTGTAAACACCACTGTACTTCTTCACAACTTGAAATTTCCTACAGGGGATTCTGAAGACATCTTGAAGCTTGATGTACTACATGCCTTCCCAACCCCACTCTTCTTTCTTTCTTTGCTCTGCTAGTTAGAGTTCAAGGCGTTTCACGTGCTCGACAAATTCTCTACCACTGAGCTACACTCTCAGCCTCTAGTACACACCTTTGACCCTCTGCATTACACCTCCTTGGTCACTCTGCCAAGCTCTGATAGACATATGTGAGCTGGGCTCAGGTTGACTATGTCCAACCTCAAGGATGCAGCCGTAGGTCCTTCTATTTTTCTGAAGCTCTGAATTCAGATCAGTTGAGAAGAGGAGCCAGAGGGTAAGTGCTCAGCAGCTTGACTTTAATCCTTTTGAGAAGACTTTAGGAGCTTCTCGGGGATGCTGATGTGTTGCTTGCTTGGGAGCGACTGCTACAGTGATCATCTTGATAATATACCTTTGTATTGATTTGTTTTGCTTGAACAAAAATGCCTGATACTTGCAGTTTAAAGGAGGAATGATTTATTTTAGGATAAACTTTATGCTCACGGTTTTAGAGGAGTCAGTCCATAGTCAGGTGGCTCCAAGGCACACATATCATGCAGAAGGGCTGGTAGACCAAAGCTGATCACTTCAAGGCAGGTGTGAAGCAGAACTCAGGGGTAGAGTGCCAGAAAGGAAGCAGCCAGAAACCAGGCCTAGCCCCAAGGTCACGCCTCTATGACCAGTCTGGACACATACTCAAGTGTGCTTTACTCATGCCCTAGAGGTCTCTGAGGATAACTAAGGTGACAATCAAAATAAACCATCACAATCATCCTGACTTTTCATGTTTTCTTGTCCCACTATCTCAATATGTGTAGATCTCTGAGCAGTAGTAGATGTGGAAAAGATATACAGCTGGATGTCCAGGGTTCAATTAGATAACATAAACATTAGGCCTATGAAGGTTGTGTCTATATTGAACACCTACTGATGTTTTTCTTATGATTATTCTCTAAACAATGCAGTACAGTGACTATTTACTATACTTATAAATGTTGTAAATGTATTTAGCATTTACAGTGTGATAGGTATTACAAATATTCTAGAGATGACTTGAAGTCTACAGGAGTGTGTGTATAGGATATATTCAGACTCTATGGCTTTACAATAAAGAACTTAAGTGTCCTTAGATTTTGATATCTACAAGGGTTCTTGAAGTAATTTTGCAAGGACACCAAGTTAGTACCTGGATGGGAGTCATGGGATGACTGTATTGGACAAAGGGGTCAGAGCATGAGGGCACATGGAATGTAGGTCCACCTCTTGGGAGTGGAGAGTCAAAGGAGGAAAGAATGGTGGGGGAAGAGCTCCAGATGGCGTGCAGTCCTGAGGGAGTCCTAGTGGATCACAGGAGTTCCAGATTAGAGGGAACCTGCTGCAGGTGAAAACAGAGCAGCTCTAGTCTTTCCACAGTGCCAGCGACAGTGGGGGACTTGTGACCTCAGTGTGAGCACCACACTGCATCTCAAAGTTGTGGCAGCTGTAGACTGTCATTTAATAATGCTCCTGAGACCTTGGTGCCTCACTTTTACAGCACCACAGAGACAGGTGTCTCTATATATAGCAGCAGAGGCACTGGACCATCGTTTTAGTCATTTAGTGCTGGTCAAAGGGTCTGTCTGCCACCTCAGCCCAAACTAAAGGATAGGAGGTGGTGGATATGTTAACGATGGGGAAGCCTCACTCCCTCAAGCAAAGGCAGGTGTGCTTCTGGAGCACTCTCTGGAGAGCCTGGTGTGTGTCATCTGGATGTGGGACGCCTGTGGGCCCACAACTGCTGCCTGTGGGCCAGCGAGGATGGCCTGGTGCCCTGCAGGGTCTGTGTGAGCTGGGTTGAGGCAGGCCACAACCACCTAATCTGTGGGATGTAAGCTTCACAGCCTCGCCAGGACGATGGAGGAAGGGGGAGTGAAGAGCAGCCACAGCCTTCTCCCTGTCCGTAGTTCTGGACATGGATCAGGCTGGCGGATGAAGGAGGAGAGCAGGAAAGGCTTGTGTGGAATAAGATGGAAGTTATGATGTTGGACTGGGCTTTGTAATAGCAATAAATCCAACTGTTCATTAAACACCCGAAAGTGACAGAAAAAAGCCATAAAAATCTGTCCTACTTTCTTCCAGAGGAAAAGGGAGATCCAATAAAATAATTTTAAGAGATGGTAGGATGAATAAAAGTGTTATTTCATGATTTCCCTTCGGCAAATATTCCAGTTTGTTCAAAAAATTAACCTATTTAAAATACTGCTAAATGCAATAGTTTAAAAAAACCTAAAAACACAAAACTAAGCAACCCAACCTAAACAATGCAAATAGCAGTGCCATAATTCTACACGTGTGTGCGTGTGTATGTGTGTGTTGGGGATACTGGAGATTGAATCCAGATCCTTTTCAGGGAGTTACATCTCTGGCCCTTGTAAAAAATTGTAACATTTTAGGAAGGGTCTGAATTACCTAGGCTGCTTTTGAATTTGTGATCCTTCTACCATGGCTCCCATAGGGCCACTGTGCCCAGCTTCATCATTGGATCTTCACTGTCAGTCGTCAATCTTTATTCCGTTGCCCTCTGAACTGGGGGCTGCAAGAATCTTTCCAGTCTGTCTTGCTTTTGAAAGATTCCTCTGCACGGAGCATTCAGGCTGGGCTGGAAGGGTCTCTGAGAGTCATCTGTTTTTCCACATGTCATAAGAGGGGTCCAGGATGGACAGGACCCTTCAAAGTGAGAGTAGACACATTTGGTGCTTGGGAACCACAGACTAAGCCTTCCCCGTAACCCCTTTTAGAGAAGGCTTCCGGCTCCTGTGTATCAGGAACCCTAGAGCAGTTCGAGTTCTTCTCAAAGCCCATCCCCAAGACTTCCTGCCACGGGCAATCCGAAGAGACTGCCCCTTGAGCCCTCGGGGGAAAGCGCGTCCCACTTCCCGGAGCTCCTGCAGCGTATCACTGGCTTTCGCGCGCAGTCTGATTGCCCTGGATTCTCCACGCCCGCGACCTCGGAGCAGCCCCGCAGCCCGGTGCGCCGCGCCCACCGCCTCCGCAACTGCAGCGGCCGCCGGCAGAGGGCGCTTTGGCTCCGGGCGGGCGGCGCGGCGGGGCGCGGGCCGGGAGGAGGCGCCGGGCTCGGCGTGTGCGTCTCCGGGCGGCCGAGAGGGGGTGCGCGTCCGGTCGCTTCGCCGCTGACTGACCCCCGCGGGGTGCGCGGCGTGCTCCGAGGCTCGGGCTGAGCGCCAGCCGGCTTCCCTTTGTGCGGGCGACGCGGGCAGCTCGCGGCGTCGCGCGGCGGCCCCGGCCCGGCCCCGCGGTCCCCAGCTCGGAGCGGGCGGCGCCCGGGCGGGGCTGCGACGTGAGCGGGCCGGGCCGGCGGGCGGGCGGCGGGCGGCGGGCGGCGGGCTGCGCTCCCAGGTGCGCTCCCCCGCCCGCACCTGCTCCCGCGGCCGGCGCCCGGCGAGTGAGTGTCGCGGCCGGGGATCCCTGCGCGGCCAGCCGGGTCCGGCCGTCCGCACACGGGCAACTCCCGCCGGGGTGCAGGAGCAGGAGCAGTCGCCCGTGGGCGAGGCGGCCCGGGACAGGGGACTCCCCGGGCGCAGCGTCGGCCTCGTGAGCCCCGCGCCGGGCCCAGCGGGGCGGGTCCCTCGGCGCGGCCCGGCCCAGCCCTGCCCGGCGGGGGGACAGGTGCGCAGAGTTGCCGGCGGCGCGGCGGGCGGCTCTGCGCAGGCGGCGGCGCTCCACTCTGCCCACATCACCTGCGCGGCAGAGGCGTCGCAGCTCCTTCGGCACCTTCGCGGGCTGCCGGCTTCACCACCCCCGCTTCAGAGGCGACGACGGCAGGTTAGTTAAAGCGAGTTTCCCCCACCCGCCTCCAGCTTTGGATAATTTGGTCGTGTCTTCGTCTTAATTTAGTATGAATGTGTTACTTCCTTTGCGGTTTAGGATGGAGAAGCAATGGAGCGGCTTGTTCCATCCATTTCTTTTCTTTTTTTTTTTTCACTCTGAGCCTGTGCACAGAAGGAATTGCAGACACACAAGTAATGTTACTACCATTCTATTTTAAATACAAACAGAAGTACGCTTGGCAGGATACCAGAGGCGCCTGTACTCACTGTTATATAAGTGCTTTAAAAAATATTTGCTCATTGGTAAAGTTATGAGTGATTACCAGAGCACCTAAGAAGAGGACAAGAAGTCAGAACCATAATTTCTGCTTTAACCCAAAACTTTCCTTGGAGATAAGCATGGTCTTGGCTTGAGATATCCTTTTAGAATAAAAAGGGCTCCGTTAAAAATCCATTAGGTAGAACTGTGAAGCGTTACAATATAAAAAACAGGTTTTGAAGCCTGTTATGAAAATTGGTGGGAACTGGTGGATAGTGATAAAAAAAGATCCCATAGATAGCTGCCTTTATGACTTTCAAGCAATTGATGACTTTATTTTGTTATGTGGTAGAAACAGTTGTCAGTTGTTAAAAATCTGTCTTTTCTTCCCCCTCCAGATTTATAGTTATTTTTTTCAGGTAAGAGGAAGACAAAGTAGGAAGCACAAGATTTGCCAATATCCAGACACCCTTTTTGCTACCACCCCTTCTGTGGTCTGGGTGATGCCTTGGCACCTATTACATATTAATAGCTTTGCTGGTGATTTTTCATGTGTACAGTGATGAAACCAATTGGCAAGTATTGTTCCTTTTGTCACTTGGTAGCCTAAGGTGTGGCTACAGTCATTTAAAGTAAGTAAACAATATGTAACATGGGGAAGAAAAGTAGTATTGGAAAGGATATGTGCTGGAGGACTTAAGGATGTACGTACTTTTATTCTGTCCAAGTAATTCCTGTTGATTTTTCTTAGAAAGAGTAGCTGATGTTATCCAAGACCCATAATTTTGTATGGAATTCTCGCTGAAGTCTGAAGTGGTATCAGGCATTGTGCAGAGGATAGCTGGGAAAGTTGGGAGTAATGTGTCAGGATAATCCTCCGTGTTTGCATCCTACAATAATCAGGTCTCATTAAAAGTGATTTCCGGATCAGATCACAAACTTACTATGTCGATGCAGCATGAACTAGTCAGTTAAAGTGCAAAAGGCTTTTTTCATTGCTTTTAAGGTCAGAAGGAAATCTGGCTGCTGAATCATGGAGTTCCATCTGTCTTATGTAATTCCAAGTATCCAAGCAAGCCTGGGAGCAGGTCTTATGGATGGTTTATGAAGGTTTATGTAAGAACCACAACTGTGCTTTTGCTACTCCATTAAATGTCTTATTTTGGATATTACATAATTGACATGGAACTAGGCTATTCAAAAACCACAATGGGAAGAGGGTGCACCACCCCGGCCTTCCCTTGTTTTAGAATGAATTGCTGCCACCAAATTAGAGGGAACAGCAGGGATGGTGGTTTGTGAAAGAAAGATAAGGATAGTGCACGGAGGGTTGGGGTTGATATAATAGAAGACTGTTGTTATGCTTAGTGATTTTCTAGAGATCTGAATGCTGCAGGAGAAGCCTCTCTTGTCTTTTGTATTTCCCAGCAGAGCCAGATGATGGGAACTAAGGAATCTAAAGCTTCAGATCTCTCAGGAAGGCTTCTAGGAAGGCAGTGTACAAACAGTATGTTCATATGGTCATACTAAAGTCTGTTTGTAGTTTTGAATTTTAAATAAAGGGAGTGGTCTTTCCACCCTTGCACCTCTCTCCCTAATTGTGTAAATTTAAGGCTACACAATTCCTGAATTAGCTCCCATTTCCAAGTTATGTTCAAATGTTAACTTATAAAATTGCCTTTTCTATTTTAATTTTTGGCATCTTATGAAAACATGAAAAAGAGCAGAAATCTGGCCAGCACTGGAACTGACCTGCTGAGAAAATGCAGATTGCTGGAAGCGAGGGCTGTGCAAAGCTCCACAAGTCAGGTGGTTTTTTGGAGAACTGGGATCTGTGCCTTGCGATCTCACATGAAGGGAACTTTTTTGGATCTGAGTGTGAGCTGGAGGAAAGCAAAGATGGGGGCGAGAATGTGAGGAAAATGGGTTAAAACTCTTCTACATCTCAGAGGCAGGCTGCCAAGGGGGAGGAGGAAATTAACCCAACTGCTGAATGTTTCATTAATAAAAAGCTAATAAGAACAGATAACAGCTCCATGGGTGACCTTTTTTTAAGCACTTTAGGTTCTATCTCCAGGAGAAACTTCCAAACAGTAATTGCAAACTCACTCTTGGAAAATATTCTGCAGGAAAGAAAACAGGTTGTGGAGGACTACATAAATTATCGGTTGTTCTGATTAGCAGTTCTTATAAACAAGTGAGAGCCTTATTATATGCATCAAATGTTTGAGAGGTGTTGAAAAGAGCTGAGGAATTTATACTGTCTCTGAAATGACTGCCACTTGATATCTGAGTTTAATGTGTTTGGAGCTTTTCATCTTGACCCCTCCCACCAAGGCACATCCCTCATCCACTCCTGGATCGTCCTCCCTGTCATAGATCCACCCACCCATTATCCACTCATCCACAAAGTTTCCTTAGCTAAATGTTGCTCAGATGCTTCCTTACTCAGAAGCCTCCTGTGATCCTTTTTCTCAGCTGGGGATGCAACTGTGGTTTGTAAAAATTGCAACTTGGAACACGAATGATTCTCTGCCCCGAAGGACTTCGACTTCTACTTGGCAGGGCTCATGGCAGCTGAAGGCTGGATTCCTGGATGACCCAGCCCTTCTTGAGTGCTTGCCTAGTAAAACCCAGAGCTGTCCTCAAGGAATTAAGATAGACAGTAGCTCTGGACTTTTTTTGTGAGAACATTTATTTCAAACAAAACAAACAACAAAAACTTACCAGTGTAAATCCTTTCTCTGTCCCTTAGTGATGTCCATGTATGGCCTATTACCCAGGAATATCTCTGTCCAAGAGTGGAAGGCCTTCCTCTGAAACGTGGTCTTCTGTCTCTGTGGGAGGATAGATCTAACTTTTGACAAGTACCAGGTAGCAGACACACAGATGGCCTTT
The DNA here is from genome assembly GCA_004026965.1 of Petromus typicus. Lineage (NCBI taxonomy): Eukaryota > Metazoa > Chordata > Mammalia > Rodentia > Petromuridae > Petromus > Petromus typicus. The sequence continues at coordinate 20,187 of PVIR01009525.1, read as the reverse complement.
TGGCACTGACATTGAATAACTCTTCCTGCTTTTTATAATTTTTACTTCCTTGACTCTGCTGGATCTGTACTCGTCACATTCGAGTTGTAGAGGGGAGTGGGACCCGCTGCCACTTTGCATTCTCCTTTTAAAACACCTCATCACTTTGGCATCATTAGACCTGAGGATGGTTCTGGCAGGAAGTTTCTACACTCTAATACTGAATGAGACCTGTACTTACTGCCTTTAGTGTCCAGTTTGTGAAATATAATTTTAAAAACAGCATGCAATAAATAGAGTGTCTCCACATGCCAGGCACTCTTCTAGGGGCGGAGTGTAGAGCAGGAACAAAAGAGACAAAAACTATGCCCTGGGGAATACAGTGTAGTGGGAAGAATCAAACAGCTAACAACTCAGGTAGGGGTGCTGCTATGGAGAAAAAATTAATCTGAGATGGGGGAAAAGACTGTGCTAGAAAGTTACTAATTCAAGCAAGTTAGCTGGGTAAGTCTGACCGAGAGAGGTGCAGAGTCGAGCCCGAAAGGTGATGGAAGAGTGAGCCATGTGGAGGGAGCCCTTTGGAGAGGGGCAGTTGCAGGCGTCTGACCAGCATGCAGCTGCCACGTGTGAGAGGGAGCAGGCACCAGGGGACAGTTCTCCTGCTCTGTCTAACTGAGCTGCCGGCGTGTTTTCTCACAGAGTCCCCTCCCCTCACAACTTGAAGTAGTGGATGTTGACATGGCTCTGGCCTTTTCAAGACATTTGGAACTCAATCTGGACAGCAGTTACAGAGGAATAGGGAGGGAGGGAGTATGTCTTCGTTGATGACTCCCACTGGCCTGTCATAAGAGAAGAGGCCAACTGGCAAGTTCCCACTTCACCTGGAATCCCTGCTGTCACCTTACTGTGATAGAAAAACGATGTTGACAGTAGGAACTGCACAGCTATTCCTTAAGGAACATCTGAATGTCTGGAACTGAGTGAAATTGAGGCAGAGAGGTCCATTGGCCTAAAGGCAGTTTGGATTAACTAGGATTTAAAGGAAGAGAAATTACGTAGTGTCTAACTGAGACTCCTGGCTACCTAGATGGCTATCCTGTGACTGATATGTAGAACACATACACACACACACAGACAAATGCACACATGTATGAGGAGCTCAGGCTGTAAAGGATTCCTGGGTGCAGAAGGTGAGCTAGCTACTGTGAGCAGTACCCACACATTGTCTGCTGGTTTTTATTACAGCCTCCGTGGACATGTGGTGGGTGGAGAGATAGGAGAGTGTGACCAAGAAGGCACAGCTGATTACTTTTTTTTTTTTTTTTTTAGGTTTTTTTTTGAGACAGGGTCTCGCTTTGTGGTTCAGGCTGGCCCTGAGCTCAGCCTCAAACTCACATCACAATTCTCCTGCCTCTGCCTCCCGAGTGCTGGGATTACAGGCGTGAGCCACCACGCCCGGCACTGTGGTATGTGGTGCTGGTTGCTGCTGGGTGTGGGTCTCCACACCCAGTATTGTTATGTGGTTACCGGGGAATCGA
>PVIR01009525.1:0-18570 GCA_004026965.1 Petromus typicus | reverse complement strand
CAGCTGATTACTTTTTAAGCCATTCACTTATAACCATGTTAAGCTCTCAGTAACTGAAGAAGAAATCTTCTGTATAAGATTTTACACTGACAGGTAGGGAGCATTTTAATAGCTCGAGTGAACACATGTAAAGGTGACATTAGAAAGGTGGGACTGATAGGAAACTGGCATTCTTACCATGTATATATTTACATATATAGTATATACTAAATATTATAGTAAAAATGTATGGGACAACCTTGGTTTGTAAGAATAATTTGTTCCTCATAATCTGAAATACTTGCATATCAAAGCAGAGAGGGAGAGTGAGAGAGACTGGCTATTAATCATGTGACCTTCAGTGTGAGGTATTACTTTTAGCACAGACATCACTTGTTTATCAAGTTAAAGTGACTTAGAAATGTTTGCTCACATTGAACACTTGAAAGCCAAGTTATTCACAATCTATAGTTTGATGGTATATATTTATTACATAATATGCAACTAATAATTGATGTGTGGTATATGTGAAGCTATTCATTTTAAGATTTTAACATGTTACTAGGCGTTTTTCAAACTCTTAATCATTTTAACCTTCTTGAGATTATTTTTCTTGTATTTTCTAGGTGGACACTATTGTCTGCTCACTAAGTATGATTAAGTGAATGGCTAAATTATGATTTTGATCCTTTCTCTGATCTCTACTTAATATTTTATTTATTTTTAATATTTTTGAGACAGGGTCTTGCTTTGTAGTTCAGACTGGCTCTGAACCTACTATGTAGCCCAGGCCAGCCTCGAACTTGCAGTAATCCTTCTGTCTCACTACCTCCTGAGTGCTGGGTTTACAGACAAAACCACCACACCTGGTACTGTGGTATGTGGTACCGGGGGTCGAACTCTGGATCTTGCGCTTGCCAAGCAGATGCTGGAACCACAGAGCTAAATCCCCAGCACAACTATTTAATATTTTAATATCAGAGTTTAGGCTAGCTAAAAAGACAAGAGATCTTTATCATAATTTGTTGAGAGTTTGTTTTCTATAAAATTATTATCTTTTAGACAAGTGTTGTTGCCTTTTCCCAGAGAGGAGAGGTTGTATGATCCCACAAGGCCAATCTTTATTACCCTTGGCATCTTCTGTATACCTTTAGACCTGTTGAAACAGTAAGTTTGTTTCCCAGAGAAGAACAAAAGAGTGTGTATATAGTCATTATAGTAAGTCAGCAGCGTGTGTGATCGGGACAGAATAGTACTAATGAGAGGTTGGTATTGACTGTGGAAAGTTTAATCCATGTGCAGAAATGAAAAGCTATCACAGTGCACTAATTCCTATTAAGAATTGTAATAAGGCAAATGCATCTATCTGAATAGACTAATATTGATATGGTGATTTAAAATGCTTGTCAGAAACACAATAAAGCATGAATTAGAAAAAAATGACAATAAAACAGCATAGGCAAATAATGAGCACTTAATGAAGAACTTAAATTTCCACACTTCACCCAATTACTACTGCAGAGTACTAATCTGAGAACTGAATATGAGCAATATCTCTGTTAAATGACAGAACAGGAGAATAATCTCAAATCACCCAGAATTAATTGTCTTTGTGGTTACTCACTCAGAGTAGCTTCTCAGTACAGGCAGTCTTTCCCAAGTAATTGTTCCCTTGGGTTGGAAATTTTGCCACATATTCCGCCAAGCACATTTTTTATTCCTAATTGTTATGTTATAATCAATTTGTTTTCAGGGAAAGTCAAGTTGAAAACCAAAATTGTGCAGCAGAATAATTCTGGTTGAAATTGATATTTCTAAATTTAATGCATTTTCTATTTGTGTTTCATGATATCTAAGAAACTTCAGGTGGTGGATGTGTCAAGCGTTGTATTTGATTTCCTGAGTACTCATTAAGTATTATTTTGAAAAATCCACATTGTGTAAATTTAACTGACAGGTATTAATTTTTTTACCCATTTCATTTGTAGTACTAGAAGATTTGTGAAGTTATTTTGGTGTTACTATATTGTTCTCCATACTCAAACTACATAATGATAATTTTCTTCTCAGTTTTAGGATTATAAATTTGAGTGTAAATGTGAGTTAGAATGAATATCTTAGTTTTGAGTGTAAAAAGAGAATAGTAGGAATAAGTAGCAGAAGGAAATTTTAGAAATTCAGAAAATGTGGAAATTAAATAGCATATTTATATATGATTAGTGTGTCAAAGAAGAAATCTGAAGGCAAGACAGCTAATACTTTGAGGTGACTGAAAACAAAAATACAGCATTCTAAACCTTATGGGATACACACAAATCAGTATGAAGAAGGACAGTTTTAGTTTTAGTTGCCTATTTTGGAAAAAAAAATCAATTACCCCACCTTTACCCTAAGGAGTAAATAGAACAAACTAATTTTAAGAAAATAAGCAGAAGGAAGAAAAAAATAAAGACTAAAGCAAAAATAAAATAGAAAACAGTAGAGAAAAATCAAGAAAACAAAATAGTCTTTTGAAAAAAATCAATAAAATTGACAAAGTTTTCCTTAACTGGCTATTAGAAAAACACAGAAGACTACAGTAATGAAAATTAGAGCCAAAGAGAATCACCACTCGCTTTGATGATTTAAAAAGCAATATAAGAAACATGTTTATAATTTTAGATCAACAGGTTAATCCAAATGAAATAAACAAATTTCTAGGAAGAACATATACTACCAAACTGAGTGAAGAAGGAATAGAAAATGTGTAGTGACCTGTAACAAAAGAGAGATAAAAATAAAATCTTCCTACAAAGAAAATATGGTTTCACTGGTAAAACCTACTGATCATTTAAAAAACAAAACAAAACAAAACACTAGTTTTGTATAATCTTTTCCAGAAAATTGAAAAGGAGGTAACATTTCACAACTCATTCTTAAAGTTGTTTTACTTTGATTTGCAAGCAAGAAAAATGCAGCCCAATATTCCTTATGAATGTAGATGCAAATATCTGCCCCCGCCCGATATTACCAAACAGAAAATAGCAACATATAAATACAGGATCACTAAGCAAAAGTCAACTATTATTTCTGTAGATTTACGATGAAAGATCTGAAAAAAATTAAGAAAAATCCAACCTCCTGCAATAATACCAAAATAAAGTATGTAAGAATTGGTTTAACAAAAGACAGTCAAAACTTAACTGCTGAACACTACAAAGCATTGCTGAAAGAATTTAAAGAGAACTTGAATAAATGAAAAGTTATCCTGTATGAAACCCTTAGCTGAGTGAAAGATAATTCCGTTACATAAGAATAGTTTTTTAAAAATGGTATTAGCATAAGGGGATGTCCAAGAGCAAAAGTATGAAGTTGGAACTGATTCATGACATATCCAAAAATGAACTAAAAATGGCTCGTTAATCCAAACGTAAGAGGAGAGATGGTGAAATTCTTAGGAAAAGCATATAATAGAAAATCTTCAGAATTTTGGGATACACAATGGTTTCTTAGATATGCTGCTAAAAATAGAGGTGACAAAATGTGTAGTTTGGGTTTCATAAAAATTACAAAATTTTTCACTGCAGAAGTTATCAAGAAATAGGAAAGGGCATCCCACAGAATAAGGTTTTTGCAAATCTATTATTTGATAAGGAGCTTCTAGAATGTATAAAGAATGACTACAGAGCAACAGTATAACCTCTTGGAGGTGGTAAAGACAGCCCAATTCAAAGATGGGCAAAGGATTTGAGTTGATATTTCTTGAAAGAAGATTTACACGTAAATGGCTCACATAAATGTGAAAAGATGGCCAGCATTAGTCACCAGGGAGATGCAAATCAAAAGCCACAATGAGATATTACAGCATAACCACTAAAATGGCTAAGATAACAAGGATTGGGGAAAATATTGGTGAAGAAGTCAGATGGCTGGGAGTCCTGTGAAGTGGTGCAGCTGATTTGGAAAATGGTTGGTAGTTACTTAAATTATAGAGTTATAGTATGTTCCAGCAATTCATTCCTGACTATATTCCTGAGGGAACTGAAAATGTATATATAAATTCATGTACATATAATTGATGTACATAATGGCTCAAACTAGATATAATCCAAATGTTAATCAACTGATTAAAAATAAATTGTGCCATTAATCAAATGTAGCATAGTTATATAATTGAATATTATCCACTCCTAAGCACTGAAATTGTGATTCTTCATACAGAATGACATAGCAGACCTTAAAGATATTTTGCTAAGTGGAAGAAGCCAGACACAAAACACCACCTATGGTAGAATTCCATTTATATGAAATTTCAGAATAGGCAAAATGCTTTAGATAAAATAGATGGTTGACAGTGGGGCAGAGAAAGGATAGAGTGTCTAGATATGACTTCTTTCAGGGCTAATAATGTTCTGGAATTTGTTGGTGATGATGGTTGCACAACCTTGGGTATGGACTAAACATTATTCGGTTGTGCTGTTTAAAATGGTGAATTCTCTGGCATGATGGTGTGTGCCAGCACTCAGGAGAGTGAGGTGAGGAATCACTTGAGCCCATGAGTTTGAGATCATCCTGGGCAACACAGCAAGACCTCATTTCAAAAACCAAAATATAAAATATTGAATTTTATGATATGTGAACTACATACCAGTAGTACTATTATTTAAAAAATTATTTGTCTTGATCACTTGAGTATATTAGTTTTTTGTTGTTTTAATCAAATAACCTGCCTGGCCACTTTACAAAGAAAAGAGGATTGTTTAGTTCCATTTTTGGAAGCTGACCATCTATGACAGGTAGTTCTATGGATTTAGGTGACAGTAAGGCCTCGTGACAGATAGCATCATAATGCTGAGAGTGCACAGAGAGAGATCACATGGTGAGACAGGTAGGTGGAGAGGGAGGAGGGGCAGGTTCACTCTGGAGGAGCAAAGGGGAATCCCATAAGAACCACCTTAGTCTCTTCTGAGGGCATAGCTTCCAATTTCCTGACCACATGGCTGAGGCCTGACCCTTTACAGGTCTCACCACTTCAACACCACCATGTGGAGCACTAAGTCTCCTACCAGGAAAGGCAACTTCCATATGATGGTGCTGAGCTTTTTGGTTTCCATTCAGTTTTGTGCTTTAGGCAAGTACCTTGCTTCACTTTGGTCCTGCTTTGCTTTGTTCTATCAGCCTGTTCCTTGAGAAATCTAGATTAGAATTATTTGTGAAGTGCCAATAGCTATCGTAGAGAAGAAGTACATGTGATATAGTGGTACAAATTGTCAGTGTTGAGTATGATCATGATATGTATATAAAATTACCTATTTCACAATAAAATTAATAAAAAAAAGAAGTACAATGGCTAAAAATCTGAAAATAGTATTCTGTGAACTTTTAGTATAGGGCCAAACTGATATCCAGCCAGACAACGCTGATTAATATTGTAATGTTGCTTTTGATCCTCTCTATCAGTGCTGGTGAACCTATGGCATGCGAGGCTCAGTGGGCTGTTATCATTGAAAGCTCTAAGTGGTTCGCCATTACTGCTTATGAAATGTTAAAGTATGAATGGCACCATGTTAACAGGTTTATTAATGAAGAAAAATAAGAGAAAGGTTATTACTTTATTACTTTATAGAGTGTTGCTGTCCAATAGAAATATGATGAGCTATACATATATATATGTATGTATGTATGTATGTATATAACATTAAGTTTTCTAGTACTTGCATTAAAAAAAGAAACAGATTAAATCAATTTAACCTATGAAAATATTTTGTACTTTTTTCACACAAATCTTTAAAATCACATGTTTTATACTTGCAGCACATCTTAGTTCAGGCTAGCTGAATGTCAGGTGCTCAGTAGCCACCTCATCTGGACAATTACAGACTTGTAAAAGTAGATGACAGGCTTCCAGAAATATGGCAGAGTGTTTCTTGAGTTGGCTTTTGCTGTAAGGCTGCATTTATTTATTACTAATACATTTACCGATACCTATTCTCAAAAAATCATGCCATTTGTTTCTGTGGTCACTCATAATTACTGGAAGGAAGTAGTATTACATTGTTCAGTAGTATTACATTGTCCTTGAGAGGCATGGACTGCAGCACCCAGTCAAGGAGGGGATCAGTTCAATCTGGGTCAGAAGGCTTCATGGAGAGGTGAAAAGGAGGTAGATGGAAGAAAGATATTTTAGGAAAAGACAGGAAGAAAAGCAGGAGGTTTGCAATAGTGCTGCCTGGGAATTTGCTTAGGAGTTTGTTTGGGGGGGAACAGGGAAGCGGCGTGGAAACAGTGGAGTTGGGGCCTTGTTATCGTAGGAACCTGCATGAAGTTGCACCCATAGAAGAGCTGCAAGAAGGTCTTGAGGTGGGATTTGTTTTTAGTATCTTGGGCAAGGCATTGACCTCTTTGACCTTTTTTCAGTCTCCTCTTATGCAATTACTGAGTAATTGAAATCTACTCTGGTTGTTCTGAAGGCTCAGTGACTTAGCGCCTGTCAATGCCTCATGATCTGTTCTAGTGAATTGAGAGACTCCTTCTCTGTAATTTTCATACATTGGCCCAAGACTGGTTCTTTGATGTGGCTGTTTTCCAGCATACTTAGAGAAAGCTTTCAAGAATACAGATTCTTGGAGAACAAGAATTCACCTTAGGTGAGGCCCAGGAATATCTATCTATTCCTTACAAATTATCTCCACAAGTATTATGCAGCCTGCAGGCACTTCACTATGGTTTGCTTGTCAGTGTGCAGAGTTTACTTCCTCAGTTCTTTTTCATAGGACATGGGTCATTAGGGAGCATCTGGTCCCCAGGATGTTATGCCATCTTCCATGTTCTGTTGCTTCCATACCCTGTTCTTTTGCAGACCATTGTTTGTTGACTTAGTGGCCCTCTCAGTAGGTGGGGGAATAATTTAAACCATTTCCACATCTTAGAAGAAAATACATTTTATAAACATGTAAATCTCAGGTGCTCGAGTGGCTTCTCTCCTATTGGTTTTATTCCAAAGTCCTGTGCACACCACAAATTATGCTGATTGTGGTGGTAGTGGTGGTGGATCATTAATACAGATGAGGGTTACTAAGTACATGATAGGTGAGGGGTGAATCTTTCCTTCTGACTGGTCCTGGGATTGGATCTGTTTCATTTCCTCAATGTGGTGAGCTTTCCTCTCCTCCACCACTGCATTTGTGGGCAGCTTTGTGCTTCCCTTTACATCTTCTTCCTTCCTGTATCAACTCCTTGCATTTTGTCTCTCACTTCTTGTCATGGTTGCTGACTAGCCTGTTTCTCTTAGATACCAGGATTCTTTTTCTCATCTTTTTGCCTTTCCATCCTCATCTTTTCTTTCTCCCACATGAATGTCCTTGAGAGGCATGGTTAGTTAAGTTGAGACTGAATGGAAAGAAGGAATTGAAGGGGTGCACAAATCCTTCCAGATTTGGGAGGGGATTCATTTGTTATCTTGTAGGTAACACTGGTGATGAGGTAGAGTAGCAACAGTTGACAATACTCAAGTTGTTGATGCTGCACAAAAAAGTGATGTATGTCGAGCAGTAGGTAGTTTTGAAAATTTAAGTTTTTAAAAAAAATTTTTATCTTTATTGGTACATTATGAATACACATCACAATTGCATTCAACGTTGAGAGTTTTTACCGGAATATGACATGACTTGATTCTCATTTTTTCCCTTTTCTCTTGTGCCCTAAAACCCCCCACCCCCTACATACACAATCTTTGTTTTCTTTTTTCTTTATTATTACCACATTCTTTTTCCCCTCGATATTTACCCTTACACTCTCTTTCCTTTTAAATATTTTCTACTTCGCAATATCAACTATACATACTACAACTCATTTACAACTTAATTTTTTCATACTAGAGAAAAGATACGATATTTACACATCTGTGACCTGTTTATTTCTCTTATGAGGATGTTCTCAAGGTACATCCATTTGAATATGAATGACTCAATCTTACCGTTTTTAATGGCAGAGTAATACTCCATTCTATAAAAGAACCACATCTTCTTTATCCAGTCTCCAGTTGATGAACAATTGGATTGTTTCCAAGACTTAGCAATCACAAAATGAGCTGCTACAAACATGGGTGCACATATGTCACTGTGAAATGAATCTTTTAATTCTTTTGTGTATATACCTAGCAGAGTGATGGCCGGGTCAAAATTTAAGTTTTATAATCACTGAGTTTCCCCAGTTCTGTTAATTTGCTTAGGAAAATTGTAACTTTTGTAGGTGAAAAATGGTTAAATATGGGCAATTTTTAACTTGTGTTGTCTGCCCCAGTAGCATTTGGGAGAAAAATCATGTCTTTTCTATCACTTAATAATATATTTTCCTGCTGGACAATTTAGAGAAAAAAAATAATATTTGCTGATTTTTAAAACAGTTTTCTTAAGGATCTAATCACTATTATCACTAGTGTAGAATTCTTGGATAATCTGAGTTTTAGGTTATTCTAAATTAGAAGAAAATAGGAAGCATGACACAATAAAAATTTGGTATAGTCTAAGAAAATTAAGGTCTACAAATGGACTTGATTATTCAGGTCTGAGAGGTTTTCTTCCTCTAACTATTCTGCCTTACATGCTTAAGAAATTTCATATCTATGGTGTATTTAAGAATCAGTTTCCAGATCATTAATGGCTTGAGGGATTAAGTTAGAAAGAAAATTGAAGTCATATTATCCATTGAAGATTAGTCTAAAATAGGATGAAGTATCTCTGAAATCTTCGATTTAGCCAATGGAAAAATAATGAATTTATAAAACAATACCAGTTGGGAAGAGTGTATTTGTGGTGCAATTACTGCACAGTGAATTTCTGAACTAATTTCATTTTTTTAGTGAAAAGTATTATAATGAAATTACTGTTTATGTTTTCCTAAATCTTTCTAGTTTCTTCAGAGTTTTCTTTTATCTTTTTCCTTTTCAGAGTTTTCATTGCTGGACTGTCTACTACATTAGACTGTCACCAATGGCAGTAAAACTTGTTTTGTTTTTAGGTGAGGTCAGGATGAATTTTCATGAATTTTACTTGATTTATTACTCTTGACTTGGTTGGCACTTGCTTCTCACATGTTTCATACTTCTTGGTACTCACAGTAAACAGCTGAGAGTAGTTTTATTATAAATGCTATTATTAATGAAATAAATCAGTGAATTCTCATGTGAAAACATACTTTCATTTTGATTTTCTTTAAAATATAGGACATATATTCAAAGAGCCACTGAAACCCAAGTTCAAACACTATGTTTTGTTGATGATTTTAAATGTGTGGATTGTGCCCATATTAGAAATCTCTTTCTTAATGGTAATTAATGCACTACAACAAAAGGTTATTGTGTTCTCATTCACATGGGTTAGTTGTATTACTTGACAGAAATGGGACAAGCAGGCACAGTAGTCCGTGGGGGCTTCACTGAGTAGAGGATGTACTTGACAGCTGAAGTAACTAAAGGGAAAATACTACATAGGGGAAGGGAAGTCAGTGCCCTGTAAAGAAGGTCCATTCAAGTCAGACCAGAAGCTGTAGTGGACAGAACAGACCACGGAAAGCGTAAAGCACTTGCGAGGAGCTTTTCTTGAGGTTGCCACTGTGAGCAGGTGAAACAATGACAAGACATTTAATTCCCGACTGATGAGAAATTGTTGAAATATGCCAATTTTTAGAACACCTCACTACCATATGCTAGAGCATTGTAAAATAAGTCACCACACCTAGCATTGTGGTCACTCCCAACACTGTTGTATGTGGTTACTGGGGATTGAATCCAGGGCCTGGGGATCAAACCCAGGCCCTTGTGTGCAAGGCAGGTACCAGAACCACTGAGCTAAATTCCAGGCCCCAATGTGTTCAGGTTTTAAGAGACATATAAACAAGTTTAAAAATAATTGAGTCTCTTTGAATGTGGTACCTTTGCATAGTATGCAGCCCGGACAACTGACAGGCTGACTCTGCTTTTCGGGACTCAATTCCTGATAGGTTCTAAGGAAGAGGGACTAAGTTCTGGGCACAGGGGACAGAGGACAGAAGACAGAAATAAAGTTTGAGGTGCACCTTTTATTGGAAACTTAGGTGGCTTGAAAGAATCTCAGTAAAAGCACAATAGTTTCTATAAGTTTGAGTCTCCAAAAGGGTAGTTTGAACTTTTGTTTTTGGTACCAGGGATCACACTCAGGATCTCATTCTTGCCAGGCAAGCTCTGTGCCGCTGAGCTAAATCTTTGGCCCAGCTTGAGCATTTCAGGTGTAAATTTTGGAAAGAAAAACTTAAATTATGTCATAAGCCAAGTTGATTATGGATTTCTACAATTTGTGTTATATGGTATGTACTTTCAGACTTCCCACACTGTAATCAAGTAAGCTTTATTCCTTAAGTTGCCACCTGTGTGATGATATTCTTATTTTCAAAGACTAAAATGAAATTGTTTCTTAGTAAAAGAGAATTGCTTTCTAAATGTTGAGTATATGACACGTGGCTCTTGCTTCCTTACAATTTTTTATGACTGATCTTCACTGTTGTGTCAATGCTAATATGTATTAATATGTATTAATATGGTAGATACTGATTGACAAATGCAGGGACAAGGGAGTGTGGCATCATTTTGGGGGAAGACACAGGGTGGCAGAGGGAGTTTTGACTGGTTATTGAAAAGTAATTGAAGCCAAAAAACCAATGGACCAGAAATCTCTGGAGACATTCCTTCTGTAGTGTGATGAGCTGGAGCCCTGGATGAGGGTGGCTGTGGCAGGTGGGATTGTGGTTGGAGGGCTGGCAGCAGTTGCTGTGGTGCTGAGAATTCAGACAAAGGAAGGGAATGACAGATAGAAGAGAGGTTAGGGGAGAGACACAAAGACGTGGCCTAAGGAAAGTCTCTGGCTTTCTTGGGTGCAGAGGACAGAATTGATCAGAGGAAAATGCAAGCGGCCTCCTCCTTGTGGGCTGCTAAGCCATTTTTTCATTATATCATTTTTCCAGCTCTTCATATTCCCCAAGGGATCCTACATTCCCTTAAGAATGACAATGGAGGGGCCAGGGATTTAGCTCAGTGGTTCTGGTGTCTGCCTGGCAAACGCAAGGTCCTGAATTAGATCCTGGGTAACCACATATCACAGTGCTGGGCGTGGTGGCTCTGCCTGTAATTCCAGCACTCAAGAGGCAGAGGCAGGAGGATTGCTGTGAGTTTGGGTTGGCCTGGGCTACATAGTGAATTTGGGGCCAGCCTGAACTACAAAGCGAGACCCTGTCTGAAAAAAAAAAAAAAAAAGACAGTGGAGAGACCTGGAGAGCAGCCATCATTACATGAGTCTTGATGTCTGTTTCCTATACTCCCTCTCGTGACTCAGCCACCCTTCCCTGTTCCTGGAAGGGAACTTGATACAGATGTAAAAAAAGGTGATCAATTCCGAGAGTCACATATGAGACTTAGAATAAAAGGCTATATGAGACCTTACATCTGAGACCTCCTGCTCCCCCTAATGCACAAATAATCTGTGTATTGAAGAAAAAAATGTAGATTTTTAAAAGGTGGATGGAGAGGGCAGAAAGAAAAAGGGAAACAGGAGAGATGTAATGTGAAGGCCTACTTTAGTGAGTTCTTCCTCCCAGATAATTGCTTAGTTGTCTGTTTCACTTTGTGAATTTTGTGCCTGATTCTTTCTTTGTGTTTAGAATAGCAAGAAAAGACTGAGTACATGAAGATGTTTTGAAATTGATGTTTGACACCTGTGATATTGAATTAAAAATTGTGTGTTTCTTTTCCCCTCACTTTTCTGGAAGGAGAAATGTTATATGTTATTAGAAAACACTGAGGGAACATCTGTGAAACCATCAGTTTAATGAATGTAAAAATGAAGCAGAATACTAGATTTGACACTGAAGTGGGGTAGCTTATCAACACATGGTTCAAATAATTGCCCTGATTATTTTTAAGAAGAGAACTTTTTTGATGATGACATAAAGATATTCATACTTGGGAGGAAGAGAGATTTAGGCATGGGGAGCAGTTTTGTCAGAAGGGAGGTTGGCAGTTATCCTGTGAAGGAGACTGTTAGGTATCTGGTGTCATCTGCTTGCTGTGCACTCAGTGGGATGGAATGACTTTCGGGGGCACAGATGTTGCCGACCTCTGTCACAAAGTGCGTGTTCTTTGTTTTAGTGCAGTGCTGGGATTAGAACACGCCTCTCTTATTTTTTTGGTAATACTCTACAAGCCAGGTTCTGCCATGTCCCAAGTGAGGAGTGGTGGAGTCAGGGCCACAGCCTCACGTGTCTGTCATCTGTAGGTTTTACTGTCCCTCCCTTTGTAACCCTGGACACGTTCTACTCTACAAGGTCTTTTTTCTTTCCCCTAGTCTGTGTAGCCTGTCTCATCCCTCAGACTCACCATACAATTTAGCAGATAATTCCCTCATTAGAGGACACCAGCTGAACAAGGCCAGGGGACTCCTGGAAATAAATGTGTGCCACATACTGAGATAGGGGGGAATTGTTGGTTACAATATGTTTGCTAAAGCCTTCAGAGGTTGTTAAGCACGATGGGTATTTTTTCCACCGAAGAAGGTCCTGTAATTCTGAAATATTTGAATGTTAAGTGGGACTAAAATATAACCAGATTTGGAGTCTGGGAGGAAACCCAGCAGTGTATATATTCTTATTTCTGCTTTAAAATGATCATCAGGAATAGACATACTAGGATCTCAGAGTTCATTATTTTAGGGAGGGTGAAGTTAATTATTTTTTCCTAATCTACTTTTTTCCTTAGGGTAAATACACAGAAGAAAAGGCTAAACATATTTTAATATTTAAATCCATGGATGCTTAGCCCAGAATTTTAGGAAACTGATTGCTGTGGGGGTGGGGAGAGGCATTGTAAGTATCACATGAGTGATTCTTTTAAGATGATGGAGCCACATAAGCTTCTTTGTGTCTGTTTTTAAATGCTGTATAAGACAGAGCAGTCTGCTGGTGCATAGCTGTCTGCTATGCACTATCTTGCAGTCGTTGCAGTGAAGGCTTAAACCAGTGGTCTGTTTGATGCAAGGCTAGATTTTATTAAACTAGGTCATCAGGATGCACACATGGGGCTGGTCATGCTGGCACGTGCTGTTTTTGGTAATTAAATGGATAAGTGTGCCAGGAGGCAAAAGAAAAGATTTCTGCTAGTAGAAGCAGATAACAGGGACTTGTGTAACATTTGAACACATGTCCTGTTAATGATGAATTTCAGTGGGAACCCTGGAAGGGTTCCTGTGATACTCACATGATGTTAAAGGAGTTCATCCTATTTGAAATTATCACAGAAATTTTAGAACTCTGAGTGAATTGGTTATTATTCAGGTATTTTATGAGTTATTGCTTCAACCAACACATTTAAATACAACGTGGATTTGATCCTGTATTGTTTAGAAGCACTGAGAACCTGCGCTGACATCACCATGTTGCAAAGGGCTTCCTAGAGCTGCAGCTTAGGATTGTTTGTAGGGAGATCAGTTGGTGACTCATTCATTTATAGTTCTGCTCTTGAAAGTTTAGTTTGGTTCTGTCTAACAGTAAGAGAATGAACTAACTGGTTTTTCAAATTGGCTTTTAGGATCTGCTTTTCCTGAAAATAGTTGTTCATTGTGTTTAGTGTCTTGATTTTTTTAAAGTGCTCTCTAAGTGTTTTCATGTTCAGCTGATAATATGGAGATATCCTCCTTTGGTGGGAAAAGAGGAAATTTGTTTTGTTTTGCTTTTACAGTGCTTGAGATTCAACCAAGGCTTTGTGCATTCTAGGCAGGTGCCTTTCTACTGCTTTCTATCCCCAGCCCCAAGAATATTTTTTCTCAAAGTTCTTATCGACCCCATGTGTCCTGAGTATCTCTCCTGGCAGTCTCTCATCTTATTCTTGTGTGCTCTGCTCAGCAGTACAATGCAGTGTTCACAAGGGCAGGGATTTTATTTCTTTATTCACTGCTGTTTTCCTGGTACTTTGACCAATGACTGCCTGATACACACTGGGAACTCAGGAAATGTTTCTAGGATGAATGAAGCCACTCTGCAGGTTTCGCTTATTTTTTCAACAGCACAGAGGAGTATTAAGGCAACATTTCACTGAAGAAACTAACAATCGTTACTCATGGTATATATTGACTTCATGAAAGTTTTGTTTTGTTTTAATATAGGCAGTTTGTTATTCTGACCACTCTCCAGGAGATGGTAAACGTATCCTCAAGTCATGCAGAGGGGCCAAATGGAATTTGAGAATGCTTTGGGACTGGGGCTGGGGATTTAGCTCAGTGGATCCAGCGCCTGTCTTGCAAGCACAGGGCCCAGGTTTGATCCCCCCAGTAACCACAAACAATCCTGGGCATGGAATCTCATGCCCAGCAGCAATCAGTACCACATATCACAGTGCCGGGCATGGTGGCTCATGCCTGTCATCTCAGCACTTGGTAGGCAGAGGCAGGAGGATTGCTGTGATGTGAGTTTGAGGCTGAGCTCAGGGCCAGCCTGAACTACAAAAAAAGTGAGACCCTGTCTCAAAAAAAAAAAAGAGAGAGAGAGAGAATACTCTGGAACATGTCTTGGCTCTGGAATTTTACAGCATATTATCTTACTTCATTACTATTTCTTTACCTTAAAATAGAATGTTACCTGCCGTGTAGCTCTATCATTCAAGGGTGCAATAAGGGAGAATGCCTGATGATATTGTTCCTGAAGCAGAGTAATGCTGCTTTTCCTTCCCAGGGCAGCCGTGTTCCAACCTCTCTTTTAAGAGGAGGAGATGTAAGAAGCTGACATTTCTAGATTTGCCAACTCTTTTAACATACATGCTGTGTTTTAGTCTTCTGTCAGAAGAGGGTGTATTAAATAGAGTCCTATGAAAGAGTGGAGCTGAATTATAATTTGGCTTTGTGGGCATATTCAGGTGTTTACGTAACCACATCCATCTAAACCAGTTTGTTAATGACCCAGCTTTCTAAAGTATGGAAGCTTCGTAAGAGAGACACCTCAGGGAAATCTAAGTTTTTGAGGCGTGCGATTCAGAGCTGCTCTCTCTTCAGAGTTTAAAGGAGTTGTTATGCTCTGTAATAACTAAAATGCATGAAAGAGTTAGACTGGAAGCACTTAGCAACTTATAAATTTTAAGATACGTTTTAGTTTACTGGAGCATCTACCAGAAACAACAGACACCATCTTCAGAGTGAAAAGCTACATGTGTTCTTTTAATATTTTAGTGCTCTTTCCTTCTTTTCTTTTTGGGAGAAATTAAATTATCTGGACAGATTATCTCCACAGACTATTACCAATGTGCAAATAATATACCACTTATGGTACACCTTCAGTAGATTTCTTGCCAAGGAATTCGCATTTTCTTCTACTTCATGTAGAAGTAGTTCTCACACATTCAAAAAACAAAGCAATCTCTTTTTTTTACATAAAAAAGTGCACACTTAACTAGTCCAGTGAATTTCAACAGGAAAACCATATTAGGGCTTTTCTCTTACTCAGGAGCAGACATAAAAAAACCAGTTTATCCCAAGTCCAGAGTACTTCTTGTGCCACATGGATAATGTCTCCTATCTGATACTGTAGTTAATTATTTACAAACATTATTTCCTTAGTGGACAGTCTTGCTTTTGAGTGATATAATCCATGTCTTACTCTACAAAGTGCCTCATGCTTCATTGGGCTTATTAAATATTAGATAAATGGGTAAAAATTTTTTTGAGTGAGCAAAGAATAGAAGGCTGGATTTGTTTTGGGTTCTCATAGTTTAAGGTGGGGATGGTATGTAAGTGTTTAGTGTTCTTACTAAATTTGAGAGAGCCATTGCACCATGCTATATTTAGAATAAGAAGGCCATCTGAAACTCACTTTCTTTGTGGAGTGGGAAGATCTGAAATTAGCATGAATGATTTAGAGTTTCTGCTAATCAGGCAGCATCATTTCAATGTTTTGGCATCTTTTTTTTCCCTTGTTGTTTAGTGCAGAAGAGAAGGTGGGGAAGGAGGGTAAAGTCTGAAGTTTTCTTCCAGTGAGGGGTTGAGGGTATAGAAGTTCTCAGTTTGTCAGTGAGAGGGCAGGAGGAGGGTGAGTAGTCAAAGGAAAAAACAAAACAACCCAAAAAAGAGATGCTCAATGCAATCCAGCTGAGATAGGTCTACAGAACACTAAGTGTAACTTTTGAGACTGCTTCCCTTTTTTCTGTTATTTGTGCTGTGTCTTCTGCCTTGTTCTTGTTCTTGGAGATGGTGAGGAATTGAGAAGGCGTTAGCAGAGTGGTTTTGTGACCAGACCTCATTTCTTTCCCTACAGGCTTTGTCTCTTTCCACCTGTGAAATCTCTGTTAGTGTCTTCTCAAATCTTCTGTCCTTTGTTTGTCATCACTTGCCAGATCCACCTTGCACTAGGACCCTGTTAAAGAAATGAGGCAGCTACTCTAAAGATCGATGCCACCTTGAACTTATACTTTTCAAGGCAAGCTGGCCATTGTTTAGCTGAGGCATCCAGGTGTCCTGTCCATCTTTGGTAAAAGTGGGCCAGTGGAAGGGGACAGCTAACCCTACTCACCAAGATGCAGACTGGCATTTACCTAGGCTTCTTGCCTGTGCCAGTTGTGGCCCTCCTGTTATTCATCCTCACTCTACATTCACTTCCAGCATATATCCAGATTCTGTATCAGGAAGAAAGCATCCATCACACCATATTTTACCTACATTGACTGCCATCACATCTGCCCTTTTAAGCTTGTGTGTCAAAATAGGTTTGGAATGGTTGCTTTGGGTTAGTCAGTGCCCTAGATGTTAAAAACATAAAAAAGAATAAAATCTGGCTTCTGCTATCTAGAAATTACAGCCTAAAAAATAGCCCAATATATAAACAGTCACAGACCAGTGGTTTAAAAGAATGTTAATAGGGAGGTACAAAGATAGGACTCACTAGCCCCTTTTTCTTCATCCTGCCTAAGGTTCTCATGGTTAATGTGTTTGGAAGTCACTTGGTATTGTTTCTGTATAGGTGTTTTACATATGTAATACTGAGGAACAATGACTGCCATTCCTGAAAGAAGTTTTCAAATCTGCAGAACAGTGATGACAACTTTTTAGTACTTTCAGTGGTGACAAACAACTGGATATAGTGCAGATGCCAGAGGTTTGCTACCAATGCAATGGGTTCTACAAAAGTCAAAAGGGCTCAATTAATGGTCCCTAGTGTGACTGGAAAGTGACAGTAATATTTGGAGATATTTTTAATAACAAGAGAGTATGATTGTGGAGTTGCAAAGAATATTACTCAGAAGTCTTCCAGTAGAAATTCCTTATACAGGCCCCACTCCCTTCTCCACTCATCACTCTGCTATTGGCAAATGAATATTTTTAGTCAGAATGGTCCAGATCTCCAACATGGATAATTTTGCTTCTTCTTTTAGTGTGTGCTTGGCACTGCCTGAAGACATTTCTGATTGATATAATTGGACAGATACTGCTAATAATCTTACAAGATCCAAAATCATATGTGCCTATAAGGGTCCAAAAAAGAGCTGAGGATTTAGCTACCACACCTGCTTGGAAGCAGAAGGGCTCAAGTTCAATCCCCAAAAAAGAATTCAAATAAAGGAGTGGGAGGGCTAGGTTGTGAGGTAAGAGCATGGTAGTAATTTTTCACTGTTGACTTTTTATTTTGGCTTTTGCTGTGTAGTCCTCTTATATAACAACTTTGTTTTTATTATTTAATCTTTAAGATAAAGTGCTTGGATTATTGTTTAGCATGATGTGGAAGACTTTACTAATAGGTCCTTAGTATCTGATACAAATCTTGTAACATAATTCACAGATCACATGTATTTGTTGGGCAAATGCACGAATGCATCATTAAATATATGCCTGGAGAGCATAGGATTTATTTGGTTGGCTTTCCCAATACCCATCTTGTAATTTCACATTTAGTTAAATGGAAAATGCTTCCAGAGTTTATCAAAGTAATTTGTATGAGTCACAGTGAATGTCACATCAGTAAAAATAAGAAACCTGCTCTTCAGAGGGGTGTGCTAGACAGTGCACTGGTTGAGCTGAACAGGCAAAAATACGCAGACATTCATGGAAGCCCACTAGGTCTAAAGCTGCTGAGGAATATGCTATAGACAAACAGCTGCACTGAAAAGCAAACTCAATACAAACCGATAATAGGAAATAAGCAGGCATGATACAGAGTTTTTAGAGAGAAAAGAAGCTTAGCTAAATAGCAACTGGACCAATGGCCAGAGCCCCAGACTCATGTCATAAGAGCAGGTTTATACCTGACATGAAGCATAACCCTCCAGACTCCTTTGTGCTAGTTCTGATGGGGAAGCTGGTCTCTTGGTCTCTTGGCTTCTTAGTGAAATCATTGCTCCAACCAGATTTCTGTGCTTCTGTGCCCATGCTGCCTCCACCTGTTTGCTTGTGACTGTCTTCTGCCCCAGACCGCTTCTGTACATAATCTCTGTCTCTGAGTTTTTAAGACTCAGCTCTAGTCCTATACTCACGGTGAAACCCTTTCCAAGTTTTTCTGCATCACAATATTTTTTCAGTCTGAATCAGTCCTTTCTTTCCTCCAAGATCAGGAAAT
>PVIR01009524.1:0-52892 GCA_004026965.1 Petromus typicus | reverse complement strand
CCAGAAGCAGAATTTCCTCTTTAGAAAACCCTCACTTTGCTCTTAAGGCTTTGCAGGTGATTGGATGAGCTCACACAGGTTACTATTGACAGTTCCCTTGATTTAAAGTCAACCAATTGTGGATGCCAATCACATCTGTGGAGTACTTTCACAGCAAAAAGTAGATAAGCTTCTAATTAAATACATAACTGGGTACTACACCCTAGCCAAGAGGACACATAAAATAAACCTCCATAACACACAACATTTGCTAAAATTACCTAGAAGGTAGAAGACATTTTTCATTTTGTTTTGTTTTTAGCTTTCATATTTATTATTTCTTTGTTTATTTCTGGATAACCTCATTTGTTAATTTCTTTTCTTATTACAGTGTGATCACAGAACTTGAGATTTCCATTTGATGCTTTGTAAGTGGTCGATTTCTATGAATATTCCACATGTATTGGAAAAAGAATGGACACTCTTGTGGTCAAGTTTATGATTGGCATATTAAAATATTTAATATCTTTACTAATATATTAGAGATTTGAGAGAAAAGCATTAAAATTTCTGACACTAGTGAGGATTTGTCAAATTATGAGCTTTTATTTAATTTTATTATATATAATAGTTATATAAATTAATATAATATATTGTATCATACATTATATTACATATTATTATATTATATAGAATAGTTATATAAATATATATACCTATGTATGATATATCCATATTTCTTTTTATTATATTATATATATAAAACAAGTAAATATAGTTACATAAATATATAACTTGTGAAAGTGGAGAGCTATTTTATCAGAGTTAGCTTCAATAACAAATATATTTATAAAAATTTACCCATATATATGTATATATATATGTATATATATGTATATATATGTATATGTATATATACATACACATATATACATATATATATATATATATATATTTTTTTTTAGTGTTGGAGATTGTACCTAGGGCCTTATAATCCTAAACGAGTTGACACTGAGCTCTACCTCCAGCCCCTCTTTATATATTTTGAAACTATGTTATCTTATCATTTTGGTGGGTTATTTTCTCAATTGAAATATGCTTTGTATCTCCTTAAATGATTTTGGCCAAGATTAGCTAATTTTACTTGACTTACTTATCTAGTTAAAGTTTTAAGTCTTTTTTTTTTTCCTCTTTACTTTTTCTTGCAAAATGGAAGGCAGCTGATCTTTTTCTTTTTGAATCCTCCGTGGTTCTGGTTGTGGCTCTGCAGATCACACACGGCCCTGCAAGGTGCGCACCTGCTCCGCCAAGAGGCTTCCTCTATAGCCCCACTCCGTCCTCTTAGTAAATGTGCTGTCAAAGAGAGTGAGCACTTCCGCTCTGTCCTTAGTGGGCAAATGTAACCGGTTTACTTAGCAAGTTGGTATGATTTCTTGTTCTCACCTCATTTTTTGTATTTCTTCTTTATCATTTAATTGCTTTTCCCCTTCATCTTTAAAATCTTGTTGTACTGGTTTGTCTTCTTGTCCTGTTCTTCTTATAGTCATTCAAGAGTTAAAATCTGCATCTGCTTTAGTTTTGTTTCAAGACAAGCTCTCAACACGTAGCTCCAGCTACATGCCATTTGGATGTATCTACTGTTTATTTTTCAGAAATTCTATCCAGTACCCACTGGGCAGTCATGTGAGACACCTGTCTTTCCTCAGGCATGTATGGGAAGTCTGTCTCTGACTGCTTGCTTCCTCCTTTCTCTTCTGTCTTTCCATTCTACCTCTCTCTTCTCTCCTCTATCTGTCTCTTTCTGTCCCCCTCCTCCCTTCTCTCTGAATAAAGCCCAAGACCTTTGCTATATCCCCATCCTCATTTTGTTCTTTCCGTTTTGAGATGGTATCTCACTGTGAAGCTGAGGCTGGCCTTGAATGTGCAGTGATCCTCCTACCCCAGCCTTCCTCTCAAATAATGGAATTACAGGTATGCACCAGCACACATGGCATTTTTGTTTTGGTTATGGTTTGCTTTCTGAGACAGAATCTTTCTAAGTTCCTAATTTGCCTAGGCAAGGCTGAAGCTTGCTGTCTTCCTGCCTCAGCCTTCCCCAGTGCTGAGATTATAGTTGTGTGCCCCCACACTGGGCTTCTCTTTCATTCTTTCTGTTTCTTCTTCTCCTTTCATTGTCTCTTAGTGCTAATGCACTCTCTCCCTGTCTTTGCCCTTTAACCCTCCATTCTGTAAGGCAGATATCAGAGCTTCTGACAAAATTCTTCATCTACACCTTCTAATTTGTATTTAATCATCAAATTTGCCCATTCTTATTTTAGACTTATTCATTAAATTTTTAAAATTTCTATGATCAAGAGAACAAAAAGATACAAAACAAAACCTAAACTATTTGTGAGCATTTCCCTAATTGCCTCTCTTGTTATGAATATCCTCTGGTATGAGGATACTGTGCTGATCCTCTTCTAGCACAGTGAGGATTTTACCTGCGACTCTTGGGTCTTTGTTTGAACTTGAGCTTCCACTGTTGAGTTCAGGGCCTCTCTTTCACAGTGGGGGTTTGATTATGTGCTTATCTCAATATCTTCGGCTCCTGGGGGATCTGTCTGGATTTGTTCTCTGTGATTATACTTTGCCTCCAGGGGTTGGGGTGGGAGTGATGTGGCCAGGAAGAGGTTGGTGGATAGCTGTCAACTGCCCGAGAGCTTCTCGGCTCACCTGGGAGGCCACAGCACTGTGGAACACTTTGCCATTTCTCCCTTCGGGCTGCCCTGATGTCAAAAGGGCCCTGCCTGGCTCTGTGAGGCATGGAGGGGAGAGGCTGGCCTCTGTCTACCATCCCTCATTAACAGCTGGGGCCTCCCACTCCTCCACTGCATCTGTTACATACATGTCAAATTCCTATCCATTATTTAGCAGAAGACTTTCCCACTCTCAACTTCTATAATCCCTGGCTCACATCTTTTCTTGGCATGCAGCTTTATTTTTGTTGGTTTGGGGTGTGTGTGTGTGTGTGTGTGTGCACGCGTGCATGCACATGCATGTTTGCACGTGCATGCGTATGTTTGCACGTGCATGTGCGCATGTGCACTACTCCTAGTCAGCATGGAAGCTTTGTTCTCTTTACAATTCCTGCAGCTCCTCACAGAGCCCTGGCACCTCATAGGAGACAGATGTTTATTGGACAAATGATTGAATTCATTTATAAAGGTGGTTTCCCCCAAAGCAGATCTTCTATCTGAAGCTCACTGAACCCCAGAGCTTAGTTGGTCTTTGTCACTTTGGCAAATATCGCTTGCAGTATGGATAATATTTTGGTTACATATCAGCAGGTTTCATATAGACACAGGCTAGGGCTATTTATTTTTCTCCATAAGACAACCCAATCTGTCAACATAGGGCTGCCCATGACAGTGTGTCCACCTGTCCAGGAGACTGGACTAGCTGCGGGGAGCAAGTTGGACCGGGGTGAGGCAGAGCCTCATGAACACACTCTGTTCTGTACAAAGGTATTTGATGAATGGGAAAAAAGTTATTCCTAGAAGATGCCGCTGCTGCTACTGCTGCTTGCAATCTGCTGTAGATGCCAGTAGTGTCTTTCCCTGTGTCCAGAGAGAGCAGGAATTCCTTGTATTACTTTTCTTATTTATACACATGAATGGAAAGAGTGTCTCCTGACCTCTCAGTGAAGAGCAGTCATCCATCCTTCAGGATTTCAGTTCCTCTGGTCACAGGAAGAAAGTTATTTGTTCTTACTGAGGAGCAGGGACCTCACCTTTTCTGATTGACAGGTTGCTGCAACCATGGCATCTTCGTCAATCGGAAAGGATGGCTCATGCATTTGTGGACTGCAGCTGCCCAATCCAATACCCTCCAAATCAGGAGCAAGAGCACACTGTTCTCAAACAGAAAGTGCTTAGATGGATTGTGTTCTATTTTTCTGAGATGAGAGTATACTTCTCAGACTGGAACTGAATCTTTCACATGCTCTGTGGGCTCTGGATGAAACATTTTTCCCTGTACACAGCACAGCTTGAGGATATCACTGTGGAGGGAGGTGGGTGAGGTGGAAGAGCAGCTGTCACTGTGGGAGCGACTGGGAGAAAGTGCATGGGTGGAGCATCAGCCTCTGCTACTTAGGCCCAAGTGACTCCTCAGTGGATCCCTAACTACCACTAACTGTCACAGCGTCTGCTCCAGGAATTTCATGTAACATATTTCCCAGGAGCAAATTTTTTTTCCCAACCAAAATGGTCAAAAGATACGGGGAGGGAAAGTCCCACAAAGAAGGAGTTGTACCAGAGATTCCATCCATGTTTTCTGAAATGAAAGAGGAATTCTTTAAAGATTTCTTCAAATCCTGTGGATTTAAAAAATAATCAGCAGTGAGGTCTCTCTTCTACCCAAAGCTGTGGTCAGAATTCCAAGGTAAAGAGTAAAACTCTTGATGCCTGGCTGGCTTAGCAACTGAAGGAGTTGGGGGGCCTAATCCCGGACTATTTTTGGTCTATTTTTACTTGGCATTAAATCTTTGGGTCTGGACCAAATCCAAGAATCCTAGAAATCTCTAGAGATCATTTTGAAAAATCTTGTCATTGAATGCTGAGAAAAAGAAAGTTCCAACAAATTATGAGCCCAATATTCCAGCATAAGTTAATGACAGACTATTTGGAACTGAGGTCTCTTGGTTAAGTGTTCTTTCTCCTAGAAAGCATCTGCAAAAGGCAAAAGCCAGGAAACAACATCAAAAGAGAGACATACAAGAATGAGGAGGTGTTCTCCCTATCGAAGGCATCTGCACTATAGTAGAAGGAATGCCCAGGAGGTCATGGCTAGAGTGTTTCTAACTAGGTCCTGTAGACCTAGGGCAATCAGGAGGTCTAGGTTTCTGGAGAATGTTACTAAAGTGTGTGTATTTCTGTTTTTTGCCCCAGCCTCACCCAGGATGAAGCTCTGTGGCGGAGAGCACAGGCAACTGTGTTTTTATAAAATCTTCTTCAACGGATTCTCACACTCAACAGCAGCCTCACTCTACTGCAGGACCACGTGGCCAGCTCGCCATCCCTTGTAACCACGCCTTCTGTCATTGGACTTTTGAAAGTACTTCAGAGAGTGCTAAAGAGAAGCCCAGAGTTCAGAGGTGTTCTCCTAGTTATAGCCTTGGTGGCTGGGCCAGCTCTATACCAGTTTCTGCTCTTCCGGGACAGTTCCTTCCAACGCAGTTACCCAACTTGCATCCGAGACCATCCTGCATGGTGAAGAAAGGTGAGAGTCAGAGAGGGCAACTGGCTGCTGCAGTCGCCACGGCTTCCTATGCCTGTGGCCAGGTTTTCTTCCAATTCAATCCTCGTTTTCTTCTTGAGGACAGAGTTTGGGAGAAGTATTTGCCAGGAATCAGTAGGGTACAGAGAAAACAAAAATGAGAAGAGTTTGCCAGTCTGATGTCACAGGGAAGGTGGATGCTTTGTTTTCTCAGATTTATTTTAAAATCATATAAGGAAACAGTCCTCAGAGACCACTATTAACAACCCAAACACTGACCTGCATTGAATCTCTACCTATACATCATTGTCCAAAGCCCTCACTAGGTCAGGTTACAAGATCAGAGGTGGAGTCTCCAGACTGTCTGCAGGATCAGAGGCCAGATGATCAACAGTGGCCCCCGGAGCAGGAGAGCGCCAGGTGGTCTGGTTAGCAGTTGAAGGTGAAGACTTGGAAGCTCACTGCAGAGTCCCCAGTGCAGGTCGGCTGTCGGGTTGAAGTGTCTACACTGGAAAGAAAAAGAAATAGAGAGCAATGTGGAAAGGGCAACGGCATCTAAGACTGGAGCAACTCCAAAACAAGGAACACTACATTTTTTAGCTTTTTATTTGATCCAAGATAGAAGTTCATGGGTTGGTACCACCCACATCTGGGCTACAGCTGTCCCAGTCTGCACCTCAGTTTTATGGTAGACTTCGCAGGTCCTCTAGCTTGCAGCAAGGGACTTGCCCCCAGGGAGACATGTCAGGGGAAATGGGGGACAACAGGGCTGCAGTTATCAGCTCAGTGCCTGGAGGGACAGCAATGTCTGGGAGTATGATATGAGTGAACCTGTTTGGCCATGTTCTGAAGCTGTGTTCACTGATCAGTGTTACAGTTACACAGGTGATATTTTCAACTGTATATGCCCACCTGCTAACACCATCCCCCAGCTGGCTCCAAACTCAGTCTGCCTAAAGTTCCCATAGTGTGTGTAACTCTAAAGGAATTTCAGAAATATGAAAAGGCAGATTCCAAGAAGAAAATAGACATGGATTTGGCTAGATAACAAATCACCTTAAAATGTAAAATGCAATAGCACCAAACAATCCTTGTTGTCCTTGTGATTATGAGGCCTATGGATTTACAGAGGGCACAAAGAGGATAGTTGTTCTCTATTCTGTGATGATAAGAATCTTTGAACACTTGTTTTCCTATATGACCAGGAGTTTATCCCACCTGTAGGCTAGGAGGCTCACTGTCTGTTCCACTCTCTGTAGTCTTTTTCTGAAACCCAAAGCTTCCCTGCAGCATGATAGCTGGGTTCCAAGAAGGAGGCTGAGAAAAGGAAGGAAGGAAGAAGCTGAGAGCCAGGCTTAGAAATCACATAGCTTTGTGTCTATTGTGTTCCTTTCATTGAAGTGGTCAACACAAACTCTGTTAGATTTAGAGGAAAAGAAATAGAAATAGGTTTGGGAAGAGCACATGAGTCCAAAATTTTTCTGTAGTCGTTTTTGAAAATCCCATTGACTTAGTTTACTTTTCTCTTATTGCTGAGACAAAATACCCAATATCCAAAGTTAAAAGGAAAAAGGTTTATTTAGCTCACAGTTTGTAGAGATTTCAGTTCATAACTGACTGGCTCCAAGGTGGCTTGCTTGGCAGAGGGGCAACAGTTCATGGAGCTTGACAGAAGGCAGCAAAACAAGAGATTTTAACAGAGTCTTTCTGCTTCTTTTATTTTATCCAGACCTGTCAGGGGATTAGGACGGTACCAAAACATTCAATGGACTGATGTAGTAATCACACACCCTAGCATCACACACTCTAGTTCAGCCACTTCTGAAGATGCCCTGGAACTACATGAAGTTTGGGGGGATAGCTAGCCACAAATCATAACCTTCTGCCCTTAGCCCCTCAAAGACTCACGTACATCCCTTCATGCAAAAGGCATCTGGTCAGAGTTGCCAAAGTCCTAACAGTTTCAGGATTGCCAAAAAGTCCAAGTCCAAAGTCTCTTCTGATATTAAAGACAAACTCTTAGTTGCAAGCCCTTATATAAATGAAAAGAAAGGTAAACACTTCCAACACTCAATGGCACAAGACAGGTATTTCCATTCCAAAGCTTACAAATGGAGATGCAAAGGAACAGAACCAAAGCAAGTCCAAAATCTAGCAGGGCAAACATTAAATCCCTTATTTCCACTTCCAGCATTCCCATTTAATCCGAAGTAACAACAACAACAAAAAAATTTGCAGGGTTATCAATTCAATTCATATGACCACCCAGAGCATTTATCTGATTTATCTCAATATTTATGAAGAAGTAAACAATGATAGCCATTTTCCCAAATGGCTTTCCCAAATGGCAAAGGGTAAGGAGTGCTTCTTGATTCCTTGATTTATATGTGTTATTAAAATATATGTGAAAATATTTCTCAAAAACAAAGATAATCTTTCTCAAAGATACATTCAAAAGGTACTTTCAATTTTGAAATCATATTTCTCCACAATTTTTTGTTATGAAAGTTTCTGGGCATCCCACAATATTTGTTTTTTGTTTGTTTGTTTGGTGACAGTTTTGTAATTCTATGTTTAACACATGTTTACAAAGTGCATTTAACTATTGAATCTGTTGATGGTGATGTACATTTTGAATCCCCATAAGGAAATACTGCTCATGAAGAAATCAAGAATGTCTGTGTGTTTTAACAATGTGCTATAATGTGGGAGTGTGGAGTTTCAGAAGAAGATAAAATAAAATTCATCTCTTAGTTCTACAAGCTGTTAGGGTTTCCCTAGTCACTGGAAACCTCCTTCTTTACTTTTGCACTGTGTATACTCTGTTGTTCATAAGTTGAGCCCATTTTGAGTTACAAGCTCAAGTGTCCTCAGAAGACTCTTGTCTTTGGACCAAACTGATGTCAGTCTATGAATCTGAACCCAGATCACAGCAGTGAGTACCTTGCCCTACACTGGAAGCTGTATTATTTTAATTTCTGTGACTCAAATTCATTACAACTCTTGGCCAATATCCCTACTCAGATGACAGGAAATTCAATTTCAAATTTTTGCCATTCATCTCTTTTTGTGGTGCTAAGTGAGGACTTAATGTAAAACATTAGGCATGATATGCAAGTACTCTACCACTGACTTACTTCAATTTTAGCTTTTTGTTTTAGTAAAGAGAAAACTTTTTTTTATCCCTTTCAGGATTTCAGTAGAATTGAGGAAGTATGTGAGATAGTAAGAAAGGAAAGAATGGGGCATAGGTCCCTACTACAATAGCTATAAAAGCCAAGCCCTTTTCCATTGGTCTGCCATCCACAAACCTGTTTCTCCACCCTCCCTGCCTCTAAACTCCATAATTTTCAGTTAGCATTTGGAGAAACAAAAGTAAAACAAAGGCCAGAAGAGTAAGGACTTCTTTAGTCCTTGAGGCAAAAGAACAGCCTTAACAAAGGGAAGGGTTGGGGGGGATAAATCAGAAAAACATCCCAAAGGCTAGTAATCTTTCTCTAAAGCAGCAAAAGCAAGACACAACATCCTTTTGAAAAATTATCCCACTACAACTCAATAGAATGAGAATTGGTCAGAGCCCACTGAAGGGGGGGCTGCCCAACACCTCAGCAGCCTGTTACCTGGTAGCAAAGCAAACAAACTAGTTCTCTGTAACACAGCAGACAGTGGCAAATGCTAAAAAAGTGAAAAATATATGGAAAAAAAACCCCCAAAGAAATAGAAACAAACAAGTCTATGAAGTTCAAAGGTGGAAAGACTCCTTCTCACTGGAACGTGTCCTGGAAAAAAATTGAAATTTAGGGGCTGGAGATAGAGCTGAGTGTAGAACCCACAACAACAATGGAAAATAGGAATAAATCTTTGAGCTAGGCCCTGGAGAGGAGTTTCTAGTTCCATAGATGACAAGGAAGCTGCAACAGAGTGCACCTTAGGCAGAAGGAGGTTGGAGAACGAAACTGGTGACACAGAAAACGTCTCCCAGAGCTTGGGGAGTCCTAATGATTGACAGAAAGCTGGTGGTGCACACTGCAATCCCAGACACCTGGGAGGCTGAGGCAGGACTATTACAAACTAGAGCCTAGAAACTTATGGAGACTCTGTCTTAAAATAAAAAATGAAAGGGCCAAAGACACAGCTCAGTGGAAATGCTCTGGGTTGTTTCTATCCCTGACAAGAATCTCACTCATTTTGGGACTGGAAGTGGCTGGAGAGATTAGAGATGTGAGACTTACCCCACCAAGAGCTGATGGTGTTCTGAGTAGTTAGATACTTGCACATGATCGGGAAGAGGAATTTGAGAGTAATTCACAGTGAATGCAAAATGGTAGATGAGGGTTTGGGTGCAGAGAGGAGAGCCGTCCCCTGGAAATGCTGAGGGGAAATGTCTGGTCCCAAGCACTTAGTGATTTTGTCTGTTGTCTTTACAATCTGAGGGTATTTGATTTTTTTTTTTTTTCATTATAAAGCTTTAGTTAGATTCCAGACTTTAGGAAAACCTCACCTATCTCTTATTACATAATTTAATAGAAAAGTTTTGACAAAGGGGCTGATAGAAGATGTTTAGAGACCAGACTTTCTTCATAGTACATCCATGAGTTTATGTGTAAAGTTCTCTGTCTTGCAGGGGATGGGTGTCTATAAGTTTTTTGACTGACAACAGAAAAAAAAAAAAGCTGCTAAGACATGAATTTTTAAAATTGGCATTGTTGCGGTTAAAAAGTGACAATTTAGTTGGCAGCTCTTTTATCTCATTCCTCCATTCATTCACTTAGCAAATGCCTATAAAGCTCCGATCTAAAGGAAATCACACTGTCGCTATCCCCTTCCTTAAAGAGAATATTGTTTTCTTTGGTGACCCCCAACCCACAATACAAATCCCTTTGAATTGGTGAGAAAGGCTCCAGCCTTGACTCCAGAAGCAAGCACATGATATGGTTCCAGCCAGACCTCACATCCTGCTGACCCTAAAGAATGTGTCACCAAGGCGTGTGTGACACAACCAGGGACATAAATCTAAAGTCCTTAACTCCTATGACCCTTCACCTTGTCAGCGTTGAAACTGAGAGTTCAGGGCGCAGCTGGAGACGTAGGGGTCATCCAACCACAAATGCTCATATTGGAGGGAAGATGTGTGCAGAGCCCGAGGAGCCAGAGGACTGTGCAACCTGTCTACCCTGGATGACCACAGAGTGGACTTTGTAATGACACGAGCTTTTTTCTTTTTAAGGTCAGTTTGGGTCAGATTTTGTCCCTACAACTGAGTGTGTACAAATTGAAGAACCCCGGAATCCTGGCCTGATGCCACCGAGTGTAGCTATGAACAAAGTTTTTTACTTGTGCCCTGTAAAATAAATTGGAATAAATTACAGAACCATACCAACTTTTGCTATGACATAATTCACTGGATCCATTTGAGAAAAAAAGAAAAACAAACAAACGATTCTGTTCCATCTGGCCTGAGTACTTCATGAGTATTTTTTTAAACTATGAAGTCAGAAACCAGAGGACAGATTTCAGATGGGAAGCCATAGAGTCACTGTGGCACTGACCACATTCTTGGCTTCCTGTCTCTCATTACAGTTTTTCTCTCTTGCCAAAGGTCCCAGGTTCTGGGCAGAACTCTCATCTATTTTTCTTTTTTTTTTCATACCTAGCTGTATATCCATGGGCAAATATTTCATCTGTGTTCTTACATGTCCCCTTTACTGGATTCAGTCCCTAGCCTGTAGGTCAATTGATCAACCAACCAACTGTCCCTCAGTGAACAACATGTGAGGTATGTGCATGAACACACCTTCAGAGTCCAGTGCACTCTCCACTGCACGAGGGAACCCATGTAGAAAGCACACCTTTGGCAACACGAAAAGCCCAGCACTGAAAAAGAACGTCAGAATACGTCAGCTGTCCTGACAGTAAGGCACATTAGAGCTTCCCAACGTGGACTTCCTCTGCACTTTCATTTTTATGAGGGGTCATCTTTCTACAAAGATGAGGGTGAGGGTGTAGTTCAGGGGTAGAACATTTCTTTAAAATATACAAGGATATGAGTTCATCTCAAGGACATCAGTCTTTAAAAATCATGGCATATTAGTTACTTTAGACAGGAAAAGTGAGTATCTGGGGATAGAATTAGAAGGAGACTTTGCACCCAGTCTTCCATAGCTTTTGCATTTTTTTTTTTTTTTTTTGAGACAGGGTCTTGTTTCGTAGCCTTTGTAGTCTCGCCTTGAGCTCAGCCTCAAACTCACATCACAGCAATCCTCCTGCCTCTGCCTCCCAAGTGCTGGGATTATAGGCATAAGCCACCACGTCTGGCACTGTGGTATGTGGTACTGATTGCTGCTGGGCAGCAATGTGGTTACTGAGAAGAACCCAGGTCCTTGCGTTTGCAAGACAGGCACCAGAACCACTGAGCTAAATCCCCAGTCCCAGCTTTTGCATTTTTTATGGTCGGTATAGCTTACCTATTCTAACACAAGAGGTAGGATTAAAAATATCATTAATATTTAAAATTTATTGCAGTAAAAGACCCATCACTATTAATACTTCTCAAAATACTTGTTCTCATGTTGAACACCCAGTTTCTATTGTTCTTGCTATTTTTGGAGGTAGTTTTGGAAGTCCTCTTCTGTGAATCCTTTGGTTAAGTTATCCTGGCTGCCCTAGTGTCCTGAAGCAATTCAAAATGTTTATTTCTGTGGTCATTTGATTTTGAGGAAGAGCCAGATGACACACAGTGCCAGATGCAGTAAACAAGATGAACAGGACACACCACTCTGAGTCTGCTATCGCTCGCCTGGCCTCTGCAGCAGTATTCACCAATTTCCATCAGACCTTGAAAAGACACTCAGAGGGCTTCTAGAACTGCTTCAGAAAGTGGTAGGAACAGTGGGATAATTGTGCTCAAAGCCAGGGGGGAGGGTATTTTGATGGGCATTCATGGCAATATGTCTGTTAGTACATTTTTAAGAATGTAAACATTCATCATTTATTTTGATCACACCTGTACAGATGCATGTACTTTTTCCACATATAACTTTTTTAGAAAAAACGTTGGGGTGGGAAAAAAATATATAATAACTATTTGTAAATGTACAATTCTGTGGCATTCACACATTCACTATCTACACCAAAAACATTTCATCATTCCCACCAAAACTCTGACCCTTAAACAAAAGCTCATTTTCTCCTCCCCCACCCCCGGCCCCCAGGAATCTCCATTCTGTTTTTTTGTCACTATGAATTTTCCAATTCTAGGCACCTAAGTAAGTGGAGTCATATGATATTTGTCCATGTCTCATGTCACTCTCTTACGTAAATTTTTTTTCTAAAAACATCTGCAAATTCAATAAATAGTTGTGAAAGTTTGAAATTACTTTAGAAACAGAGAAAACAGAGCTTGTGAAATGTGTGGCTGTGCTTCGGACAAGGTAGCTGGCTCTCCTGGTTTCCTAGAAACTGCGCTGCAACCTTTAAAAGGCCGACCATTGGCCATGGGTGCCGATGCTTGCTCAGTCTTAGCCAGTGTTCGCCATCAGCCTGACTCATGCATCAATGAGAGCGGAGCTCACTGACAGGGATTCAGCTCAATTCAGGGGCCCAGGACCACTTCCTGAGATCATGTACCTATCTCTGTTACCTTCCAGATCCATTCTTCCACATGCAGAGGTTTTCAGTGGTACATGATCCAAAAGAAGGCTGAACACCATTGCCAAGTAGGATAAGTAATGCTCTTTTCTACCATGATACATACATAAAAGGCCTCTGTTTATCAACTAAGTTTATGATCAGTGAATGCACAACAAAAGATAAGTTTCTAATGCAGGTTTAGAGTTTGGCTTAAAAGTGATCTAGAGTTGCCCGACATAGTGGACATCACATGGCATATTTGATTTAGTGGCTCATAGGAAAAAGCCAGTACCAGGTACCTTACTACAAAATTGTCGTCTAAGGGCTGGAGGCTTTTTCTCCACTCATTTTATAAATATTGAGCCCCTAGAATGTGTCAACAGTATTTGGAGCTCTTGGAATACAATCGCACTGTGTCTGTCACATTGCACATTATCCCCCTCCCCGCCGAACCCCTCAGAGCCCTCAACATGGTCACCACCTTGCTGTGTGTACAGGCAGCTGGGTCACCCAGCAGAGCACTGAGCATCAGCACACCTGCTTCAACAGGGACACTGGCCTGGGCGGGAGCAAGCAGGGCCAATCACAAGTGCTGGGTAAAGGGCGGGCAGCTCTGCCAGCGTGGCTATCTGGCCGGAGCCTCTATCCACAGGACACTCCAAGTCACACTCTGCCATCCTGGCACACATGGGTTATTTCTTAAATAGGCCATCAACTGGCAACTTGTCCCTTCAGCACAATTAGTCTTTTGGGGACCTTGTGGGTCCCAACCACAATACCTTCAAAGGCCCAGATATAAAGACAATGCTTTAGAAGAAGGTTGGTTGAAATCAAATCTTGGATCTACATCTTAGTTCTCTACTGTTTAGCTATGGTCAATATATCTAGAGAGGAACTTTATCTCAGGTTGGATTATAACAAAAAACCACCAAACAATTTCCCTGTACCTAATTTGGGTGAGATGAAGATTTTTGGCTTTGAGTTGCTGTATAATGGGAGAAGGCTTTAGAGAGTTAGGGATGATGAGTCTACTTTGCATCTAGAATAGACAGCTCACTGGGGCCAAAGGGAAGATGGGACAGACAGATAGATATAATAAATACTTGTTCTCATGTTGAACACCCATCCATATCCTACTCCCATGATGCATGAGTAATACTTCTGTAGCAAAGGAGACACTACAGGTGTGATAAAGAGGACAATGAGATGGAGACATTTTTAAGTCAGGAGTCCCTAAAGTAGATAAGGAGAGCAAAGACTCTTATCAGTGATGAGATGCTGAAGGATTCAATCTGCAACTGCTGTTGTCAGAGTCAGAGGAAGGGGTCAAACGGGAGGCTGGGGAACCGAAGAACAAGAAAACAGATTCTACTCAGGACCTCGTAAAGGAAACTAGGCCTCCTCACACTGTGGTTTTAGGACAGTGAAAACCATTAGGACTTCAGACTTCAGAGCTGTAGGGTACTAAATATGCAGTGATTTAAGCCACTAAACATGGGGTAATAGACCAGCAGTAAAAACCCAACTCCCTGATTCATGAAGTTTGCTTTTTAGAACTAAGTATATTAGTAGATCTGAACAACTTATAATAATCGCCTACTGTGCAGTGAGCATGAAATGTTAGCATCTTTTTCAAAGATGGGAAGAAGCTAAATAATAAATAATTCTGAGATAATATAAACAACACTAGGAACTGTCTTTAAAAGACTGCTCTATCATTAAGTTTGCAGAGAGAATACACTAGATTTCACAGATATTTCCAAGAAAACAGCCTAAACTCAGGCAGCAAACACAAATGCCTGTGTGGGCTCTGCAGTAACAGAGTGGAGTTAGGAGCTGGCTATACCAGGTGGAGCTGCCCCTGGAGGGGCACAGCCTGGTCTCACTGATTACCATGAACATGTCCTGCAGACCTAGTGTTTCCAGAGATTTCAAATTTTCAAGAAGCTGGAAATATTTACCTTCTATAAAATTCCCCTTGTTCTTCTTTTTTTCTTTTGAAGGGATCAAATTCAGGGCCTTGCATATGCAAGGTAAGTGTTCTATCATTGAGCTACATCCCCAGTCCAAATTCCAAACTTTAAATTCTGGAAACTAATTCACACACACAAATGCACACACACAGACCATAATTTTCACACAAATAGGATCATGTTTAGGAGCCATGCTAGGGTCAGATGCCCATGAAGTCGTATCTCTGGCCAATAAATGAACAGACATGAGGCCCCAAAGGGTAAGCTGTTTCTTTTTTCTGATTCTGGTTATCAAACTGTGTGTGTGTCTCATACACTTACTCTACAGTGTAGCTACACATCCAACCTGGTGAACTGCTTTTGAACGTAGTTTTTTTGCTCTCTCAGACTTATACCATAAGAGTAACATCTCTCATAATGCTTTGGTACTCTAAATCTAATAAACAATTGATATGCAGTTTTTCAAAAAGACAACTTTAAATGGTATTCAAATCAAATTTTATTAAAATTGTTTGGTGGTTTCGGTAGCAAGACAAAGGTCTGTGACCGTGGGGTGCATTAGACAAGGGTTAGCATTGGTTTGTTGGAGATTTGGGTACATTCCATTTTAAAGTAAGTTCTCTGCCTTTCAGTTCATTACCAAGAGAAAAACTGCTTCAATTTTCTCTATTACCCATAGAAAAGGAATTTGTAAAATGCTGAAAAAATAAAATCCAAAGATCCAAAAACTCTCTTCAGATACTAAGATACAAGTATATTAAAAACATCTACCTTTAGCCTTCCAGGGAACAGGGCAGACAGCTGCTATCTGGATTCTTGTTTACACTTATTGCTAATTACAATGCAGAGACTAAACTATTTCCAAAAGTTAAAAAACAAAACAAAACCCCAGAAACCTCCTGAAGCTCCCATTGTGGCTGTAGTGCAATTCAAGAGTTGAAATAGGAGAGTCCTTGATTTGGACTTTAAAATTTCAAGACTTTTTAATGGGATTTTACTTCTGCAGTAACTTGGGGCATTATATGCTTATTAATGTCTAATCATTAGCATCTGTCATACAGTAGATCTAAGTACTGGCTTATGACCGTGTATACTGGACATCACCCCAGAGAAGGTCTTCTGGTCCAAGGCAAACGTTCAGCAGATCATAAAGCGAAACTCTGCAGAGTTTGGTGCTTCTCAGTTGTTCTCCAGTGAACCTGAAGTTGGCTGTAAGACAGATTAAGAGAAAAGCTCTGAAGGAATCTTTATTCGAAGTGCGACAGTTGGCTCTCGCTTTTCTGGCAGTCTGACACCGTGGCCACGGCAGTAGTGCCTTTTCATTTTGCTTCTGTGACAGGATATGGCTCAGATTGCAGAGTGTGCAAGATAAAGACACAATAGGGAGATAGCAGGAGAGAACTCTTCCCTTGCTTCTCTCCAAGGCTGTGCTTTCATGAAGAATCAAAGGGACTGTTTTTGGTCTCTTTTCTCACATATTGCCTCTTTCTGGATATTCCAATGATTAAATAAAGCCCATTCCTCCCAAGAGCCAACTTATTTCACCAGATAGAGAAGACAGCTGTATCACATTCGTGTTGGTTGCCTGATTCCATTTAAGCGCAAATGTTTGTTCTTCAGGGGTTAATTGGGGGATCAGCTCACTAGTAAAGGAAATGCCAGTTATATGCAAGACCACCAGGACACACACACACACACACACACACACACACACACACACAAGTTTAGTGCATTCTGACTTACCTTAGCCCTAAATAACATCGTATCTCAGAGAAAAAGGCAATCAAAACAGGCAAGTTTCATCAACTATGCCAGGTATTTGTGTTGTCCCAGCAAAGGAGATATAGGAATAGTAAGTCACAGCAGTAACACTCTATCAAATAAGATTTCACTCTTCTTTCCCAAAGAGAAAACATTTTCTTTAAGAATGAACATACACTTCGAAGTTTCTCAATAAATAATTTTTTGCATCTGATTCATTGTTTTTTTAAAAAAACAAATTTAGTCTCCAAAGTTTAAGAAATAATTAAGATATATTAGATCTTTCCCTGGAAAGTTTATCTCATTCCTCAAGAATGCATAAATTGAAGAATGTGAATATTTAAAACAGCAGCAGTACATACAACAACATATTGCCAGTCCATAAGACATCCAAATCCAGAAGAGAGAAATTATACTTACAAATGGAGTCCTGATCCCAAATTTGCTGTGGAATGTCATGGTGACTTTGTTTTTATGTCCTGTCCTTTGATCAAAAGCGTGGCAGGTATCAAAAGGTGGACTGTACAAGTGAAGGCTCACGGCAGGTTCTGTGTGGCTGATATTCTCTACTCGATGCAAGCCGATAGAATCTGAACAATAACAAAATGAGGAGCTTAGATGGTGGCCAAGGCTACAAATCTTGTTAATCATCTATGACCCTGAAGAAATCCTGAGGCAGATGAACTAACAGGTATCGGTCAGAACTTCTAGTTAAGGGAGTAAATGATGTGCATATATTTGCCTTTGCTTGTTCCTAAAAACCCTTTCCTACTGCAGTAAAAACAAACTGAAAAGAAAAAAAGACACTGCCATATAAAGACAAAAAATAGGAAGAGAAATCATTAATAAAATCGAACCCTTCAAAGAAGCCTGGCTTTGCAGAGAGAGCCTTTTGTGGGGAATGCCAGGAAGTAATCTGGTTTGTGTCCTGGTGCTCTCCACTGGCTCAGTTGACAGTGCCTGGAAAGCGAGCCGAGAAAGCTGAAGTACACTACCTGGTGGGAAGCTCACGTAAGAGGAGTCTCAAGTCCCCTTTACCACCTTTCCCTTTCCACAGAAGACTGAAATTTGTTCTCTGCAAAGAGTACACTCAATGGATGAACCAGAGGCCACACAGACACTGGGTAAGAGGCAGGTGCATTTCTGTATTGAGTGATCAGATTCCTGTCTTTCTCACCTTCCAGGTGCCAGGCAGGAGTTTTTCTTCCAGGCAGGAGACTGGAAGCAGCTTCTCCAAGGCATTTTATTGCTCAAGCAAAAACCCCTACAGAGAGTGCCATTGGGAATTCTCAAGGACAGGTCTCCACCAGACAATCAAAGGGACATCTACGGACATCCCATCCTGTGTCTGGAGCTAACAAGGAACTTTTTTGTCCCTGGTTTTTA
The DNA here is from genome assembly GCA_004026965.1 of Petromus typicus. Lineage (NCBI taxonomy): Eukaryota > Metazoa > Chordata > Mammalia > Rodentia > Petromuridae > Petromus > Petromus typicus. The sequence goes on along the minus strand of PVIR01009524.1, from coordinate 34,905 downwards.
CACATTACCATCTAGCCAAGGTTATCAGATACTGGAGCTTGCCCTAGTATGAAAAAGAGAGCAGCACAACCTGAAAAAGACAACTTGAAACACAGGCTCCTTAGAAGACTTTCAAGAGCCTATCATGAATGTCCCCTGAGAGAGAAAGAGCCAAAGCAGGGGCCAGAAAATAAAAGAGCTTTTAGAAATAAATCCCTGAATAGGCGAGCTGGCAGAAAAAGCTGAGAGCAAATCAAGAATAAAGGGACAGCCATAGAAAATAAGATAGAGGGGGGAATCACAGAGGAATAACCAAAAAGTTTAAAATCTTAATTTCAGAAACACCACAAGGAGAAATAATCTGAAAGTATTTTATTGAGCAACAGCAATGTCCAGTCCAGATCCAAAGAACCTACTGAGCACCCCAGACCAGTGACGCAGTCATTGAGCAAGACGTGAATAGAATGAAAGTAGCATAAGGCCCCCAAAATTCCTAGAAAGACAATTAGGTTTCATAGAAAGACGCAAGAATCAGGACAGTAGTAGGCTTCCGATGTGAATGCTGCAAACTTAAAAAAACAGGAAGACTATAGGTCTGAGTTGAATACAGAGCTTTTTAGAAGAATCAAGTCTAGGACAGAAGACGTAGTGTCTGAGAGTGACTTGCTAGGCTACATTTGAACAGGGGCGACTTAAAGGATTTTCAGTATTTCTTGTTTCTAAAAGTGGAACCCAATTCTCTGGTCGGCAAATGCTTTGATTCTATGGCTTACCGCTTTGGTAACATAGTGACTTAAGGACAGACTGTCGTGTATGCAAACGACGTTTTGTTTCTTCAACAGTAGGTTTATACACCATCCGATCTGTGATGGACAATCTTGTGCGCAGAGACTGTAAAGACATCCTGGAGCTCAGCCCCACTCGTGCATGAGCCTCCCTGTTAATCCCAGCACCATCGTTATTCTGTTTGGATCCTTGCCCCTCTTTTCTTTATGTTGGGTGTGTGCCCTCTCTTACGTAATCTAGGTCTTTCTGAGTGATATTTATGAAGGACAGTGATAGCCACACTCTGTGGACTTTTTGCCCATTGCTTTTTGTCCAACTTGATCTCCTTGCTCCATTTCTTTTCTGGGCCCCATGCTGCTGGCCCTGGCAGCCCAGATGGTCATCTTGCTCTCTTCCTGCTAACCCCATTCAAGCCCATTCATGCTTTTCCTGCCCTTCAGCCCCATTCCTGAAGTTCCACTGTGCAAGCACTGTGCCTTTATTCGCTCTTCTCTCTATTGACACATCTTTCTTCTGATCACCATCCATCTGCACCTTTAATCTGGGGTTTGTAAAAGTCAGAGGTTGAAAATGTGTGGTTTTTAACTTATTTGGATAGTCTACAAAAATATTTAGTACATCTCACTTAATATTTTAGATTAGCAAAAATTTACATAAATACAAACTAACATTTCCAGTTCTATGGAATAAGCAAGTAGGATGATTTCACTGGTGGGTGGCCGCCACTGTCCCCTCATGTGTCCTGGACACTGCAGTTCACACATCATTTCCCAACCTCGTGGGCATGTGTGGCTCCTGCAGACTTTTGCACAGACACCCTTGAGAAGGCTTATGTATCTCTCAGTATCCCATCTCAGGCTGATTCCAGCTGGAAAGCACTATTTTGAAGGCTTTTGTCTCGACTGTGTATGGTACCGGCAACAACCTCATTCTTGTGAGGCTGGAATCCCTTGTCTAATATTTTAAAAAATGAATTATGAGTTTTCTACCACACAGAAAACTAAGTCCTACATTAAATGAAAAGAGGGGGGATAAAGCTCCCCACAGCCTGACTTTTGCAAATGGCTTCGTTCCTAACCTAATGACACAGCAAAATAAGACTGAGTATTAAGACTAGCACCAGATTTTATGATGTATGAAGAACTGGCTCTGCCAGAAAAAACATCTGTAGTACTTTATTTTATATAATGAGATTGCATCTTGCTTAAGAACACATGCTTTGGAGCCAAGGTACTTGGGTTCAAATCTTGGCAGCTACTCAAAAGCTCCGCGCCTGCTGAGTAGATAAGGGTCTCCTCTATCGTATTTATTTCATGTCATTTTGGGTTTTTGACAAAGACACTATCCATTTTAGGAATATCAAAGCAAACTTGCCAACTCTCCTGAGAAGCATTTAGTTTTCCTGTATCACTATTTGGAGGAAGAATAAATTCTTACTAAGATATCGATAAATCACCACCCAGTATTATAAAGTTTCCTCTGAGGAAAGTCGTTTAACATCATCAGAAAACTGGGACTTGCTAGTGTTCTTAATCATTTCCAGAACATTTCCTTCCATTTTCTAACCTAAAGACTACTCTTTCCAATTTGATCACTTCTGTTGATTCTACTAAATATGAACTCAGATTCTAATCTAACTGTTCTAATTTTGGCAGGTAAATGATTTTTCAGTGGATGCTATCCTGTATACCTATGTTTAAAATAATTTATTCCAACCAAGATTCAAAGCCTTGAAAAATAACATGCACTGTGTGTCGGTTATTTCTCAAGTATTTTAAATCATGACTCCTTGACAGGCTACACTATAAATGTGTGAGAGTCACTGTTTCAGATAAGAATTCAGTTTCCCCACTCGCCCTTAGAAAAGGATGGAGTATTACCATTAATGTAGGCACACTGGTTTTCTCTCAAGGTTCTTTCAGATTTCTTGACCATCTCATTGGATTTTTTGTCAGGCCAGGCAAATAACGTCTCCTTTAGATTTCCTTGCAGCATTTTGAGAAAGCAGTGGGAATCCGTGTGATCATGGATACTGCTATTAACACACAACATGACAACAGAACTCAGTAGTTGGTCTATTACCCAACCTGCCCTGCGCTGGTGTCTACACACTGTCAAGAGGACATTTTCCCAGTCCCAATCCACTGTAGATGGACTTTAAAATGTTAACCCTGTTCAAGGCAAAGTAACAAAATTACCAGTGGACAGTATCAGAAGATCCGAGTGGTACCAGTTTTTGTTCTTTTTTTTTTTTTTTTAAATTGGTGGTACTGGGCCTTAGATCCAGGACTCTGTGCATGCTAGGCAAGCGTTCTGCTTCTGATCTACATTCCCAGTACATTTTATTTTGAGAAAAGATCTCACTAAGTCACTGAGGTGGGGCTTGAACTCGGTAGCTCCTGCCTTAAGTAGCTGGGTGATAAGCATTCGCCACCATTCTGAAAAGAGGTGCGATTTTGATGGATGCACATAATGAAGATTAGTTCATTTTTACAATGTTGCTGTCATTCTAATTTGTTAAGAAAACCAGCACCTTTTGTCTTCTTTTTAATTTTTTTTGAAACAGGGTCTGGCTTTGTAGTTCAAACTGGCTCCGAACTCACTATGTAGCCCAGGGTAGCCTCGAACTCACAGCAATCTTTCTGCTTCTGCCTTTCAAGTGCTGGGATTACAGGTGTAAGCCACCATGCCTGGCACTGTAGTATGTGGTTACCGGGGATCTAACTTTGGACCTTGCACTTTCCAGGAAGACTCTGGAACCACTGAGCTAAATCCCCACCCCTAAAATCTAGCTTTTAGTACCTCACATCAGCTGAGTTAGAATTTGATTATGAGAATCCCTTAGAAATGGGAGAGTGCTTCCCTCCTATTTGAGGTCCTGGGTTTGGCTCCCAGTACCACAAAACAAAACAGCAAATATAGAAATAAAATTAGATTAAAGAAATTTTAAAAGGAATAAAGAGAGTTACCTATAATAACTGTACACACTGAGAAAACTGCTTAGTATATTATTTAGTGTTTTCCTCCTACACTATTTCTTCTTCTTTCCTTTAGGGTCTGAGAAGATGTGTATGCATGTTATCCTCCTAAAATTATACTGTACTCTATATAAAATGTTAATATTTTACAGACTTAGAGTAGCCAGTTTTTGTTATCTCTCAATACTGGTCAGAGAAAATAAGTTGTATTTGATCTTAGAATAGTACAGTGGACCTCAAGTTACAAGTGGCCTGACATATGAACAACTTGAGTTATAACTGGGATTTTAGTTTTAACTTATGAGCAGTCTTGAATTAGGATCTGATTCGGGCCACTTGTGCTTCCAGAAAGTCTCAGTATAGATTTAACCCTTAAAGATCTCTGGAAGGAACACTGCAGCATCATTTCCTGTGTGGGATTCACTGAGAAATCCTGGGCAGGTGTCTCTCGCAGGACACCGAGATCTGCTGTGGACAGGAAATGGACTTTAAAAGTTGTGAAGAGGAGTCTGAGCCTTCAATTGACCAACTTGAGTTACAACCAGCCCTCACAAATGAATTAAGTTTGTGGGTCAAGTGTCCGCTGTATTTAGGTAGTAATGATATAGGACTGATTAAAATATATGAAGTTGTAAACGGCCAGGAGAGGTGGTACATGCTTATAATCCCAGGCTGAGGCAGGAAGATTATTGCAAGTTCCAGGCCAGCTTGGGCTATAGGCCAGGCTGAACTACACAGGAAGAACCTATCTTAAAACAAAACAAAAAACAAAGAAACAAAGAAACAGAACTCATATGTTTTTCAGTATAATTTCATATGTTGAATTCTATTCACCTATATTTGTATCAGAAGAACTTGTATCCTACGTCCCCAGAGCCTAAGTCTATCCTTGATAAATCTACTCACAAATAATATTCAATGAATGAAATAAATATACTTGATAGAGCTAATTTTCTAAAGTCTTAAAAATTTATTTGTCCTTTTCCCCCCATCAAAATAGATGTGGATTATTGTTCTTTATCATTCTCAAAAACTGAGAAAAATCTTTTTAAAAAGACAATATTCAATTGAGAGTAAGACTGGTATGTATACAAACTAAAGAAAAGCAACCAGCTTTTCTGTTACAGAGGCAGTTTTAGTTTAAGGAGCCTTCAAGATAAAAAAGCTAAATAATTAGCCTGAAGTAGGAAGAAGTCCTCTGAATTTGTGAAATGTTTTTCTAGCTCCAAATCTGGTTTGGTCTTTGGTCCCATAATTGTTTACACACCTCAAACACCACAAAGGTCAGGTTTAAACACAATTCCGTAAAAAGTTTAACCCCATAGAAGAAGAGGTTAAATGAGGGTGCCTGCTGAGCTCATCTGCCTTATTGCTCATTTCGGAACTGGTTTGAATATTCAGGGTATGTGAACCCCTGCACTAATTCACAAGGGAATTTCTGCTGGGGTTGGGGGAACGATGTGAACTGGTCATTTTGCAATGTGAACTGTTAGCCCTTACAGAGTTCCTGGCTAGCCTGGCACTGTGCGCTTCTCATCCACTGGGCCAAAAGCTCCACAGATATATCTGGAATGCTAAAAATACCTGCCATGTCCTTCACCCCAACAGAGAATCATCAGGTTAAATTTTCCATTTCCTTGATCCACAAGATTTCGGGTATACCTAAAAAAGAATGGATTCAGAAGTATAAATTGGATTGCTGAAATAAGGATTAGGAAAAACAAATATTAGAAAGCACCATATTTCTAGAAATGTGAATAGTTCTACCACGAACCAACTTTGAATGTGGTTTGGTAATTAGGAATCCAGCAGAAATGAAAAATATTTTTTACAGTGTTTGAGCTTTCTGTATGTTCTGGGTTTTGTTTGTTCTGTCAGTCCCTGAATGATGAGCAGACCTTTCTGTGTGCTGAACCACCACATGGCTGCTTAGTTTTGACTAACAGTATGAAAAGATAACAAAGTACAACAACATCACAAAAACCAAATTCCCATCAGTATCAAACTGCTAAAAAAATTTTAAAAGTTCTCTGCAAAGGAACTGGGAGCTGATCCAATACCGGAACAAAAGCTTTACTAGGGAAGTACATTAAACAAGAAAAATCAATAACTGGCCAAATTAAAAAGAAAATTCAAACCAAACTAGCTATCACAATCACACTGCTACTGTACTAGACAGGGAGAACTGAACTTTCAAGTTGGTGGTGGTTCAGCAGGTAATACACTTACCATCTCACAGGCAAATTTGATAATCAGACAGTCAGGCCTCGCCAACCTGTGGTCTATCTTTTACTTTTTAATCCTGTTTTTAAAAAGTGTTACAATAAAAATATTCAAGAAAAGCAATATTACTTGTATACATTAACTATATACATGGTATGTGTGGCCCAAGACAATTCATCACTCAAACCCAAAAAGCGCTAGGGATGTAGTACAGTGGTGCTGTGCCTGCCCCAGGAGCGCAAGGTCCTGAGTTCAATGCCAGTTCCACACGAACAAAAATGAAAACACCTGAGATCAAAACGAGCCTGTTGTTTTTAAAAACACGCCCCCTCCTTCCATTTGGCCCCTAGGTCGCCTCCTTCCTCAGGCTCTGGGCCAGGTGCCCACAGGCACAGATCCCGGGAAGGGTGGGGGCAGTTGTTCGGTAAACTCTTCCCAGCTGTCAGTCTCCCCCTCACTCTGCAGCTCTGCGCAGCCGTGACTTCACCCTAGACTGGGTTCCCACACCAGCCTCTGACTTCTCCCTGCTAGGCTTGGGGTCACCGCTTGTCTCTCTCCAGCTTCTTCTAGAGAATTCTCTGTCTGGCCCACGCTGGCCAGACACGTTTGGTGGAACATACTCTGTACTGCTTCTATGCTCCCCCCATCCCCGCCCCACCTCCAAAGTCACAGAGCAGTTCTAGCGCCTATTCTTTGCTGGAAGATGACAGAATTACTGCTCTTCATCTCCCTCACTCCCTCCTCGCTCGTTGTCCAGGCCGACGACACACTATATCTTGAGTGGTGCAACTCATTCAAAAGGAATGCATGGCTCTGGATGTAAAGATGATGCTTGGCGACAACCCCCTGGCTAATTAATTTAACAGCGCAAATCTAGAAGATACACACTGCAATGGAGCTATCAGTGTCGCGTGTCGTGCGGGAGTTCAATCTCCAGAACAGCCAGGTTCCCCGACCCCCGAAGTGAGGCCTCCACCGCCTATTCACTTCTTCATTCTCCTTCCACCAACCCAGCCCTGCTGGTGCCACAGGGGAGGACGGGCTGGCTGTGCTGTGGGCAGGGACTGGGGAGGACTCAGCCCAAGACAGGCTCTCGCCCATCTGGAGCAGGTGCAGGCCAAATTTAAACGCTGGATTCCGACAGGCAGAGGATCTGCCTGGGAACTGAGCTAAGAACAAAGAAAGAAATTCCGAATTTCAGAGCAAAAGGAGTTCCAAAAGCCACTTCACAAATAAAGGGGACAGTGGTCCTCCAAGGACATCCCAGACCCACACGACTTAGGGCTAGGAGAAGCCGATGGTTTGGAATTGAGGAGGGGAGGTGTGTTTCTTGTGCAAACGCGGTAGTGAACTTAGGTAAACGCACAGTCCAGGAGGTTAAACTGGTCTGGAAGAGCAAACGGCAGAAACCGAGTGGCAGCAGTCGTCAAAATCAAGGCGACGTTTCCATCGGGAAACGCCTCCCGGCAGGTGCCCAGTGCTGGCGACCCGAGGCACAGTGATGGAGAGCCGACGTCGGGGGCCTGTCGCGGCCACCTCTCTTCACGGCTCGACCTCTCCGGGGAACCCCGCGGGAGAGCCGGCCAGGCCTCCCGGAGGCGGGCGCCGGGCCGGGGCCGGGGCGGCTGCGGGGTCCGCGCCCTCCGCCGAGGCGTCGCTCGCTCTGGGCCGAGCGCGGGCGGCTGCGCGGAGGCGCGAGCGGAGGCGCCGGCCGCGCGGTCCCGGCCGCGGCGTCTGGGCTGGGCCGCGCGCTCACCTGTACTGGTCGAACTTGGCGTAGAGCGCCCACTCGGCCGGGTCGCTGTCGTAGGCTTCCAGCACGGCCTGCACCTCCTCGACGTGCACCTCGTCGCCGGCGAAGAGCTGGTGCAGGACGCGGATGAGCTCGGCCAGCGTCCGCGGCTTCAGCACCTCGGTGCGCTCCATGTGGGGCGCGTTCGGGGCCGCCGGCTGGGCGGGCGGGCAGAGCCGGGACCGGCGCGGAGGAAAGTCCGCCGAGCTGCCGGACGCCGCCCTCGGGCCGCGCGATGCGCACAGGACCGCTCGGAACTGCGGAGAGCAGAGGCTCGGCCTTTTAAGCGCAGCCAGAGGACCGTACCAACAGCCGGGGCGGGGGCGGGGGCGCCTGCGGAGGGGCGGGGACGGACCAGGGGCCCCTGGAAGGGTGGGTGCGGGTCCTCCTCCGCTTTGTCCTCAGGATCCAGTGGATACGAAAGGCTTTTTACTGTACTCAGTGATATGTGCATTCTAACGGGACAGTGGGGCTAAGGAAACAATGGAAAGCTGCGCACCCCAGGCTGGATTTGTCAAACGCTGTCCAAAGACGTCCAGAGCCCGAAAGGATAGCATGCTCCCCTCGTCCCAGCCAAGGAGAGGGACCACGAGTTGGAGGCCATCCTGGGCTACTCAGAGTTCAAAGACAGCCTCAACTGTATAGAGAACTCGTCTCAAAAAACCAGAATCCTTCAATTGTTGGTGAGGCAGTTTTGTTGGAGGAAGGGGTGACTGCCGCAATAATTTGAATGTGATTGTGAATTCCTTCTCATTATAAATGGATCCAGGGAATAAATCTGGTTAAAGATTAAAGGTCTGTTCTTCAGGAAAAATGGTCTGGTTTTTCCTACGGGCTCCCCATATATAAAGTGAAATTTAATTGTACTACAATGTCATGTTTTAATGTACTCATAATGTTGTTTAGGAAGACAGTTCTATAGCCATTACTCAAGCAAAATAATATACCGTGATACAGGATTGAAAAATCAACTGAAATGCCAAGAAGTGAAGCTTGTATTTCATTTTTGTTCATTGCAAATACTAGTGGGTTAGATACCTGAAATAAGAGCCTCAAAACATGAATAATGTTTTTTACTTCTTTCTCACTTTGTAGTTCAGCCTGGCCCTGAACTCACTATGTAGCCCAGAGTAGCCTTGTGCTCACAGCAATCCTCCTGCCTCTGCCTCCCCAGTGCTGGGATTTCAGGCATGAGCACTATGCCCCGTCATTGTACATGTTTACCCCGGATTCATGCCGTGAAGATCTCTTACACGAGTGCACACTCCTTAATCTCATCCTGTTGCTCATCCAGTCTCATTTGCATCCTTGGGAGGGTATAGCCCAAGCCCCTAACTTCATCAACGGCACTCTGTAACCCTTTTGGGGTGTCAATGCGTGTTCTCTTCACCAGAGCTAATTTCTGCCATGAAGACACCAGGACTAAACTACCCCATCCACTACTGCCTAATCTTTTCCTTGTTATTTTCCATAGTCCTTGCAATCAGTCACCAAAAATTTCATGCTTGATTGGCTATTTTTCTGTTGTACTTTCTCTCTTCTGAACCCAGGGCTCTTCCACCAAGCTAGTCACCACCCCTGCATTATTTTTCAGCTAAAATGAATTCTTCACAAATTTAAAGCATTAAAACCCCGATGACCTTCTGCCATACAAATATTTAAACTATATGAATTTTCTTTGTTGCTTTTCTAAGGTAATCACTCAAATGTGCACGTACCAAGTAGCATCCCCCTGCCCGTCAGGGATCTCATAGTACTGTGCAGTTAAGTGCTTACCAGTGGTGGTTTAGTCTCTCAAGGGAGAAGCCACGTCCTTGAGTGATTTGGAGAGGTTTCATATTTTTAAGACTAAAATAAAAATGTTGAACTATTTTTGAAAACTTTCCCAGTCATTATGTGGCCTGTAGCTGGCGTCCCTAGTGCTAAAAACTTATTCAGCCTATTACGGTCCTTGGAAAATGAAGAAGCTGTGTGAAGGTTTCTCCTTTAGTGTAAAACGTCTTCACACTCTGGTTCTGCACAGGTAAAACGGCTGACCGTGACACAGAGCCTGAGGTACATCTGACACTTTTTAGCTTCCTCATTTAATGAAAGAACATATTTAAAGTCTCTTTAAAGTTAAAACTTCTAGAGATCAAGATTCCAGGAAGTACCTGATCTGGTCTTCATTATAGATAAAACATTCTTAATTGTGTGTCCTAAATATGAGGAACTCTATGAAGCACTTGGCATAAAAACTTTCAAAGAGCACAGTGCGCTAATTATTCTTTCACTTCATGTACCGCAAGTCCTTCCTACAACAAGAAAAGCAAGATTTTACATAAGTATTTATGAATGAACCATTTTTGGTTCTAGTCACCTAATTAAGTCATGGATTACAGGTTTTCAAGTAAATGCTGTAATCAAGAGAAAATGCAGACAGGAGTAAAAGAGGTAAAACCTCGACATATTCTTGGAGCTTATTATGGATGAAAATAACATATTTTGCCAGCCTTACATTTATTAATGAACAGGGTTAGGGATTGGACTCAGGGCCTCATACTAGGCAAGACCTCTGCCACAGAGCTAAGTTTCCAACCCCAGCCACAGCCTTAACAAGCTGGTAAGTTTCTCAAATGAAATAGATTGAGCTGATGTTACAAATTCAAACTCAAGTGTTTCTGAATATTGAGGTAGAAAATATTCTACCATATGAAGTATCAGTGGCAAACGTAACACATAAAGTATTTTCTATTTAGGTGTCTATATATTTCTTCCTTCAGTAAACCAGAAGCTAAGGACACATCTTTCCATATCCATCTGACTTAAGAATTCATGCATCCCAGCTTTAAACGTACATATGACTTCTTTCCTAACATTAAAATTTTGTACAGCGCATCCTATCAGTACTATTCCTTTGCTAACTATTGGCTGCAGTAATTCTGACACAGCGACCTTGGTGTAAGAGGAAATAATGAAGTCACATTCTTAGGCCAAAGATGAGAACTGCAGTCACTGCTTCACTGTAAAATGAACTGGTTCTTAGCATCTCCCAATGGCAGCATGTAGCTGTCAACTACCCACACAGTGCATTCTGGGATTTAAGGGGTGTAAGTGTAATTCGAGTCTTTGACAAAATTGTATCATTTCTAATATACTGAATTTGAAAATAAAAACTTGGAATTCCAGCACCTACCTTGACTATTTGGACATTCAGTTTGATTTACTGGAATTATTTTTTAAAATATGGCATAACAATACAGAAGAAACCTAACTCGCACTGTGAACAATGCCCAAACTAATGGTGCTGGTAGAAACAGTATTCTTTTAGGAATGACATGAAATATACATAACATCTGAGGCTACTTTTCAATTATTCTTTGAGTGCTTTTGTTTTGGAAAATACAGTATGAAACAGTTGATGTTGTCAGGTTTACTTAGTAAGTTCTTTTGACATTTATAAATGTAACACAACAATGTGACTGAAAATCTTAAATGACATGACTAAAAAGCACCGCATGACTCATTTGTGCAGAATTTATAGAATCACTTGTTCCCCAACTTAATTATTCTTATTCTTTAAGAGTCTTTCAGTTTGTCAGTATGCTTGTTCTCGGAGCTGGAAGCTACTAACAGGCTGGCACTGAGGAAAAAGCAGACTGCCGAACCTTTTGGACAGCGGGGCTGCCCTCTACTGGACTATGTCAGGTATTCCAGTGTTTTATAAGGAATCACAGTGGATAAATTGTAAATATAACCCACTCTCCCAAACAAAGTGAGGATTCCTGAATAAGCTACAAAAACAAAACAAAAAACCCTCTATTGAATTAACTTTTACCATTAACACCAATAGAGCACCAGCAGACTTTAAGAACTGGTAATGAAGAAGTTTATAGTTTCCGTCTCCTGTTTACCTTGGTGGCAAATGTGAAAACCCAACACACTGATTGGCAGGAGCAATGAAGATGCTGCAATGCCAATCTTTTGTGGTGATTTGCGTATTAACATTGATCAGTTTTTCAGTAAATCAATACACCCCACGGATATTTTCTAATGCATGCAGAGGTCAGAGCAGATACACATGGAGCAGTTCATATTCATGAGGTCTCTTGCCACTGGCAGCAAGACTTTTAGGGCCATTTCCTTTGTGAAAATCACTTTGGAAGCAAGTTGTTTTTCTCTGTGGTTCAGCCCCATGCCTGAGATTTGCAGTAATGCAGGACCAGTTTACCATCACTGCCAAAGCACTACAAAAGAAAAAAAATGCAACTTTTGTTATTCTTCAATGTAACTAAAAAGAAAAAAAAAAGTTATATATACTATAAAAAACCTTAAGGCTACTTCTTTTAAAAGATGTCTATTTCTACCAGGTACATACCAATAATCATGTTTAATAAAAACCTGTCTCTGGAATATTGTCACTATGAACAGGCTTACATTTTAAATTTTGACCCTTTTCTATCTTTCTAAGCATAAAACACTATCTTCGGCTTTCTCTAATAGTACTCGTATGGACACTTTAATGATCATTGCCATGAAACTGCAAGAATGTTGAATAAAGTCATTTCTATATAGTTTTTTAAACTTTCTTAAAGGCTGTCACAGTTGTGTCTAGAAGTCCCCCCAAAGCCTATTCCAGTCACAGGTAGAGCGCTTTCAGAGGTGGCTGGAGGGTGTGACTTGGAAGTGATTGAGGGTGCAGTGTTAAAATTAAGAGCACAAGGATCAAGGGTGTGAGTGCTGCTGCCCTCAGGGGCCTGGTAAGACAAAGGGGGCAGGAAGATGCAGTTAAGGTCCCTTGCCTGCTTTTGCTGTCTTCTAACTTCTATGTGTCACCCTGTCTTGGAGCCAAGTACGGACTGAAACCTCTATGAGCTGAGAGCCATATAAACCTCTCGTCCTTTAACTTTGGTTGTCAGGTATTTTGTCTCAGCAATGAGAAAAGTGATTAAGATGAAGGAAGAGCTGGACTCTGGAGCATATAAGTAGATAAATGACAACTTCCTGAGAATATAAAAAACTCTGAATTACAATTTACCTTGATTCTTCAATCACTACGCACTTGGGTGCTATTATGTTCAAGGAGTGAGCTACAATAGAGTACAAGAAAGTCATTTCCTTTCCGTTTTGATAAGAAGGGCATGCCAACTAATAAATGTGCCTTAATGCTCCATATTATGCATTCATAATGTATACTATACAGTACAAACATTCCACTAAGAAAGAAGAAAAAAAGCAGTAACTTTTTACCTCATAGAGGGTTCCAACTTCCTGGTCTGGGGAAGGTGCAAAGGACTGATTCACATAAATAAACTATAAGAAAGAAAAAAAAAAGATTCATTTTTGCTGGTACCATGAGTAATGTACATTTGTTTGGGTTTTAATCTAGCTATTTCAAGCTCTTATCTTCAGGGTAGTTTCCTTATACTTCTAACTCGGCAAATGAATCTTTATTAAGATCACATCTTTCTTGCGAGGTACTTTTTTTTTTTTTAAACAAATAATTGTTCCATTCAAATCTAATATTCAAGATATTCTGTGCACTTTTTTTGGGTAAGTGCATGACATCCATGGCTGGGGTTACTTTTTTTAAACTTTTACCACTTTTGAAAACTTTCAAATGCAGTGAATTTCAGGATGGGTAGTATGAAAAGTTCCTTGCAGGGAAACGATGGAAGACAAAGGAAACACACATAACTGAAGTCTAATGTTCTTTAAAGTTTTCACTGCTCAATATTTGTTTATATTGTTTTATTAAAATAGTTCACCACGTAGGACACAGTGACAGAGTAGTTTTTGTTAATTTTCTTTTTAGAAAACAAAACGTGCCTTTTAGTATATGTAACCAAATTCTAACACTAAAATATCCCTGCCTTTAAAGAAGTGTCAGTGTAGCTGATTGACAGACTATTTTGATCATCAATTATTGTAGGAATAAATATTTTTTCCACAGGCAATAAGGTGGTGACTAAGTTTATGGATTCTCTTTACAAACAGATCTGGGCTTGAATCCTGGCTCTGAATACAAGCAATATTTTGTTTATTTCTAAGATGTGCAAAATAATAGTATCTATACCTTTTGGGTTTCCTAAGACAGAAAAAAATGAGACTGTTAAGAGTGCCTGGTACATTCACTCAAGAGTTATTGTAAAATTATTTCAGTATCAATTCAGTTAAAGTTATCTATAAAATATGGAAGATAGTACTTGTACTTTTTGTGGTTGCTAGGAAAGAAAAATGAGATAATACATACTAATAACAGTGCTTGGTATATACACTCAATAGATGTTACATTATTTAAAAATAGTTCATGTTTAAATATCACAATCATTTCAGAAATTTAATAGCAGCGTGTATTTTTAAGGTAAATTTAAGATGCTATGCTAGCACCTAGAATTTTAACTATGAGTGAATAGATTTTTACTGTCTTGGTAGATTTGCAATTAGAAGGGGACTGAGTGGTGGATGTCTCTCGTAAGGTACCTGCCCAGCTTGGGAAAGGCCCTGAAAATCCCTAGTGCCAAAAAGATAAGCAAATTAAGGGAAAAACCTTCCTGATGAAAAGTTTAGTTCATTTCAGAAAATATTTGTGTGTGTGTGATGTACTAAGAACCAAACAAGGTATGGAATTATAAAGATTGGTGTAATTTTCCCATCAGTGAACTTATGACATACTGGAGAGGCAGACATTCGAGTTGCGCAGAATTCAGATGAGAAATACTAGTTTATAGAGACAGTAGAGTACAGCAGAAAAAAAAGAGATGGCAATGATTTTGTAGCAGAGACTAGGAATTGAAAGTGACTGCATTTAAAAAGAATTCAGTTTAAAAGCTTTAAACCATAAATAAATGTACTTCACAGCCGTGGAGGCTTATGTCTGTAATGCCAACACTCTAGGAGGCTCAGGCAGGACGATCTCCACTTCAAGATGGCTACTGGGGAGCTCCAGGCCAGCCTGACCACAGAGCAGCACTATCTCAAACAGAACCAAAAGACCCCCTCCACAAACCGTCCTCACTATCTGTCACTTTCACATCGTTTTTACCCTTTCTTTTGCATCAAGATAATTTTTTAAAAGCTATAATGTATTGTATATTTGTTGTTTATGTTCATGGTAATTTAGCCTTCATTCTGGGATAATCTTCCTTTATATTTTTCTTCTTGGGCTTTTTCACTTTTTAGTTTTATTAATACTAACTTTCTTCATGTCTAGAATTATTTTCGTAATGCCTTTTAGTTTTGGTTTGTATATGTATTCTTCTGCCACCATTTTACTGTCTTGAGGGATGCTATTCTTTTTTTTTCTTGGTAACGCTGTAGTATGGGATTTGGTCTCAATAATTCCTGTTGATAGTTTTTATGTGAAATTTGTTTATCTTTACTTTTGGAATAAGGTGGCCCAGGACAGTTTTTGTAACTTCTGAGAGCTTCCTCTATTGTTATATTCTTGTACAGCATCACAAAATATGGACATTTCCTTTCCAGGATAGTTTCTTTATATTGTGGACTAGTCCTTATCTTTCCTTCCTTTCTCATTTCTCCTACTTGGCTCAGTTTGATTTCCCAAAGTTTTTCCCCATAAGGGCTGTGTCCTGGAAAGGAGCCCTTCTGAGCCTTTCCTGGGGTCTCAGGGTACATACTGCTCTAGTTCTTTTAGTTCTCCTTAGTGTGGACATACTGTCATCATCTGCTCAGCAGAGAAAACCCTTCAGTTTCAAGTACTGTTATTTTGGACAAGGAAATGAAGCTCAAAGCTAGCCAGCTAGAGCTAGCTGAGCTAAATCCTCAGCCCCTATGCTCTTATTAAATTTGTGCAGAACTGCACTTCTTAGCTATGTAGAGGTTCTCTTGTCAGTGTTGTTAATGTCAACCCTGCTGCTTGTGGCTTCTCTTGGTGTAGATGTTGGTAGCGTACGAGTCCTGCAGTCTCCACCAGTGTTGGAGGTTCATGGGGATATCCTGTCACCCAGTTTTACATAAATGCTAATCAGGTGCATTGGTTGTGCCATCTAAGACTAGTTTTTTGTGGGGATTCAGAGATTCAACTGTGGCTTCTGATACTACTATCTTTCCAGAATTCTTAGAATTACACTTTTCTTTCAACCTCCTATTTTGCTCAAATGATGTGGGGTGCAGCTAGAGAAAAGTTAGATGGGAAATCTAGGAAAGTGACAAATGGCTATTACATGGTTTAATCTAAGACATGATGACACAATAAAGTCTTTTCAGATTACTGAATATAGACCCGAGAAAATGTGAAAACTAGTAACACAGGTGATAGCACTGCTTGAGCTTTTCTTCCATCTCTATATACTTCTCCAATACTAACTAATGCCTTAAAATTACTGCACACTCTGCTTGCTGATCTGGCCACTGGTTCACGTGGCATCTTTAGCAGAGATACAGCTCTGTACCCTTCTCTCAAGAACAAGTCCCATTCTCCTGGCTTTTCTATTAGGTCTTAAACTCTAGGCAAGATTTTCTGCTCCTTCAGAGCTTATGCATGTAGATAATGCTAAAAACTTTTATCCATTTTTGACATTTCTTTCTCCTGTGATTGACACTAAATTAAACAGATGCTTTTTAAAATTTTGATTGATCATAAGGGAGATGTTCATCTGTAAAACTCAATTATTTCCAAAACTTTGCCAAGTAATGTTAGAAGGGTCCCTGGCTCTATGCTATTCTAGCCTGCAATCACTTCTAGAGATTGACCTACCCTGAATTTTTTGTGAGAGCCACTTACAACCAAACTCAGATCAAATTTTCAGTTTCTTGTTTTTTTCTCACAAAAGTTCCTTTGAAAATATCTCATTTTAATAATGATTTCATTTTTTGCCTGTTTTTAAGCAAATACATCCCAGTATTTATTCACACAAATTCTTAATATGTATTTTAAAAACAGTGACATTTCAGGTATTTATCCACTTGCATGCTATTTTAGTTATTTTAACTCCTATGTTTTTAAGCAAATACACTCCAATATTTATATAGACAAATTCTTTTTCTTTTTCTTTTTTTTTTAAGTTTTTTGAGACAGAGTCTTGCTTTGTAGTTCAGGCTGGTCCTGAACTTGGCCTTGAACTCACAGCAATCCTCCTGTCTCTGCCTCCCGAGTGCTGGGATTATAGGCCTGAGCCACCACGTTCAGAACGAACCCAGGATCTTGCAGGACCTTGCGCTTGCAAGGCAGGTGCTGGAACCACTGAGCTAAATCCCTGGCCCAACAAATTTTTAATTTATATTTTAAAAATACTTAATAATTCTCCAGGCATCTATGCACTTACACACACTTGCATGTATTAACACTGTCCATTACTGTGAACTACTTACAGATAAAGATGTCTAACACAAAGTATAAATATAACAAAAAATTCTCAATAGTTATAATTATGCACATATAATGGTGGGCCCATAAAATTATGTGCACAGTGATAGTTTGTGTTTATGTTAAGTACTCTATGATGTTCATAAAACAAAAATCACTCAATGATGTGTTTCTCAGAACATGTCCCCCTATTGGGTAATGCATAACTGTACAAGAAGACAAACTCCTGGAGACAACTATCAAATTAAAAAACAATGGCATTAGAAATACTCATCTCTGTAACTGTCACCCGGAAGTGCTAAACACACAGTACAACAGGAAAGAAACATTATATATACCTTTTAGTTACTTCATATTACATGGAAAAGATAGTGTTTAAGAAGAATAAGACTTAACTGACTCGAGTTAAATTAAAAAATTGCAGCTTCTTATTAACGTATAAAAAATGTTCTGATTTTTCTACACAATTGTTCAGTAATTGTTTGAGGAAGACAACCAAAATGAGGGGAAAAATTGGTTCAGACTATAAAGCAAATCCCAAATTTATTTTAATTCAGAGTCCCCCAAAGAACCACGCAATGAATTACAAAAATCCTACTAATAAGAGAGACATAAAGGATCATAGCAAAAGTGGCATGTAGGGCCAGGTATTTAGCTCGGTGATGCCGTGACTGCCTGGCAAGAGCTAGGTCCTGAGTTTGATCGCCAGTACTACAAAAAAGAAAAGAGAGAGAGAAAGAGAGAGAGAGGGAAAAAGAAAGAAAAAAAATGGCAAGCAGCCCATAAACATTCGTACATACAAAATACTCATTGCTACCTAAGAAGTACTATGAATTTTTAAAGGAAAACAATCATTATACCAACTGTTCAGAGGCCACGAGTTTAAGGAACTTTTTGATGAAATCAATGAGTCCTTGGATCGTTCGTGTTCGCTCTACAGCCCACTTCTTTGTTTTCATTATAGGGGTGTCTCCCACCGCCTTCAGCAGGATGTCAACTGTAAAAGCAAAAGAAATTACTGATAAGTATGAACATCTAATGAGCATATGATCTAAAAGCATCCAGATACTGAAATCTTCGAACTACCTAAGCTTTACATATTTATGATTCAGAAGGTATAATCAAAAATGTAAAAAAGCTCTATTCTTTTTTGCTTTATCTTAAAAAGTTCTCCCCATGGGAGAAATGCATCTGACATTAAGATGTTACGGTTTATAACTACATGTGCTCCCAAAGCCTCATGTGATCACAGGCGGGGCTTTTGGAAGGTGATTACAGCTGACTTGAGTTAGGAGATGGGATCTTGACAAGAGTGGGTCACAGGCCACGTACCCTGGGTCAGTTTCTCCCCTGCTCCTACCTTCATCTGTTTCTTGTCTGCTATGCCATAAGCAAGCCTCTTCTGCTCACTGACCTGCAATGGAGCCAGCCAGCTAGGGACTGAAACCCCTAAAACTGCAATACAATAAACTTTTCCTCTTTAAGTTGCTGAAATACTGTCTCAGTTAATACAGAAAAAATAAAAATAGACCATAAAGCTACAACACACATACTTAAGTATACAAAAACATCAAAGTCTCATGTCTTTTTTTTTTACCTACAAAATCAGTAAAAGTTAGAATAGTACAGATTACTACTTTTGAGAACATAAAATGAAAAACTCTGCAGAGTCACATGGTGATACTTCTAGGAATCTAGTCTAAGAAAACACGTATTAAGATTCACTTAGAAAGATTTCACATTATTAAAGCATTTATTTTTATAGGGAAAAACTGGTAGACTAAGTCTTTAGCAGGATATAAAGAGCGATTAAATAAAAGATGTACTGCATGAGAGAATCTTTGTAATACAGAGCACATATTCTAAACTGCCTAGGTTTAAATTGTGGTTCTGTCATTTGACAGAAACATCTAAGTAAGCTGTTTAGTCTCTTCATTTGTAAAATGGGGAAAACAACTTTATGATTAACAGTTTATTTGACTAAAGGATTGAATCCACATTTAGAACAGTATCTAGAATATAACTCAAACTCACTGAATCTTAAGACTATCATATCAAACAGCTACTAAAGAAAACATCATCACACCATACTTAAGGGCATAAGGAGGCTGTATGTCTCAGTAATGATGCTATAGGCAATTATTATTTGGCATTACACTTTGTTAACTACCAAATTCATTACTTTTTAGTATATGTGCTAAAGTGAGCACTCTATGACTACCTTTCTAATAAAGGATAACAAGATAAAATACAACAAAGGGTGAAGTGGCTTCAGAAAGAAATCATAAGATTTCAATTCTCCAAAACACAGACATACAAACTCTGAAGACTACGAATCTTACACTTTGCATAAAAACCCGCACCAACAATCGAAAACACCGAAAGCAAAATTGTACGCTACTGCCCTCTAAAGCTAACTTGGCTGTATTACATCCTCATTGCTCCATCCTTTGGTATTAAAATTTGAAACCATCAGGATCAGAAAACAATTCATTCAAATTTACTCTAGAAGGAAGGCACACAGAACTTAAGGCGGACACAGTTTATTTTCTCATTAAAGAACTTAATTATCTTCCCCTCAGTTATCTTGGGAATATGAATGAACTTGGATATCAGATTTTTTGGGCTTGTTTTTCACACTTTGTTTCTCTGCCATCTCAATTCCCTGATCAATGTAATTCAGTTGCAGTTAGGCATTAAATTATATTCCTGAAGTGTGGGACAGCAAGAAGCTAGAGAAGAAATATTTACTGTATTGTGATCATAGCTGTACTCTTAATTCTGAAGGTGATCTTCTTGAAGTAATTAAGGGAGAGACATCTGAAAGAATATAAATGTCCTCATCAATTAGGGCAGAATCTTTTGGAAGCAGTACCTCAGTACCAGTACAGATTAAAAGCTCCCCAAGTGATTCCCATGTGCCTCCAGAGCCAAAAGCCTTGGTCTGTCATTAATATTTGGCCTATACATTACAAAGGGAATGCATATAAAATATTTAACGTCTTTCATTAAATCATTTTCCAAAAAGGATAATCCCAGGGTAGGATTCAAATGCTGGCTCAATTTAAAAGGAAAAAAAAATGGGAGAAAATTATGCAAACCAAAGAAAACATGCTTTCCAGTATCATCTGGATTGTGGACCACTGTTTTTTGGTGTCTTCACACAGCCCTCATCAGGGTCAAGTACTAAGATTTAACTAAGGCGGATAGACCTTACAGCCTTTTTGCTACTTTTGATAGTAAACTGAAAGAAATAAATTCAAGGAAAATCTGTAAAACCTATAGGTGTCTTGAAAATTCTAGTGGCTTATTTTCCACAATTATAGTCTACCATAACGAAATGACTTTCCCCAAATGTAAAGTCAGTCTGATTTTTTTCTTTGCACTATGGGTTGGGATAGGGGTGTTAAAAGCAGGGCCTTGAGCCCCTAGGCAGGTGCCCCTTACAGAGCCACCCCCTCCCCCAGCCTCAAGGCGGTCTGATTTAAAAAGGGCAGCGCTGGGAGTTACCCTACACCACAGTAGATCCTTGGACCTTCGATGTCAGAGCAGAAAATATACATATCTGCACCTTAGCACTATTCCATACTTTTGCACAACTCGGTTCATTTATACTATTAGTTTCTCTTAGTTCACTGAAAAGTTTTGTCGCACTGTTTCTTTGTAAGAGAATCTTTGTCCCTGTGTAACTACTTTGAAGATGACACATTATGTATTAACTATTGTCTTATTAAATAAAATAAAGCAAAACTAACAAGACTATGGATTGAGAGAATTTAAGGATAGTGTTATTCTGTTCAATTCGAAGATGTTTATCTGCTGGTTTTCTTACAGAAAATTCTAGAATGTGCAGAAGTAACCTTTAAAAAATTCAATTTCTAACCACGAATACTTTCTAGACACGGAACGCTAGTTCAAAACCAAAATGACTCCCAGAGATCCCCCAGTATATTTTTTGAAGACAATGCTTTTGCTCCTACTTTCCTTCTTTCATTTTAGCATTCTCTGTGTGCAGAGTGGTCTGGGAACTGAACCTTTTTCCCCACATGTCTAAGGCGAGCCCTCCATCACCGAGCTACACCTTAGCGCTCCATGTTTTGGGACAGGGTCGCTGTGTGGTCCAGGCTGGTCTTGGAGTCGCAGTCCTACTAGCTGAGCTTCAAGTGACAGGATTAAAGCGTGTGAAGTGTCTGCGCGTAGCTCCCTTGACATTCTCCATATTGGCTTAAATTCCAGTTTTTTAGGTTCCAACAGTGTTTATACTCAAAGGGGGGAAGCAGCGAAACAGGGAGAAGACGTGACTTTTAAACCACGCCTCGCCACTCCTATCACCTTACCTTATTCTGAATCCCACTCACCTTCCACTTCAAAGTTTGCGATCTAACGCAAAGGGAGAATAGAATACACTACAGAGGCCGGGCAGCCGAGACTCAGCCCCAGGCCAACAACCCGGGCACCTAGGCCAGCCAGGCCTGCGCGCGAAGGTGCGCTCAAAGGCGGCCTATAGAGGGACTCAACTCAAAAACGCGAGGAAGCTGAAAAATGCACTTCCTCTCTTCTGACTGGTGACAATGAACGTCTAGGAAGCACACTCCTCTAAATTTTGATTCTTTAATTCGTCGCCACCTTTAAGGACGAAACTAAGCTTCCAGTCTCTCTACCCAGAAACTGCCCTCCAAAGTTACTTTTTTTTTTGGTGTCGCCGGCAGGTTCTTCTGTCCCCGGCGAAACTGCAGCAGAAGAAGGGGGTTCGGGTGTGGCTGTTTCTGGGGAGAGTTCCGCAAGCCCTTCGCCGCCAGCAGCCGTAGCTGACGGGGGTAGCTCAAGCCCCGAGCCCAGCTCTTCCGCCATCTTGCCGGCAGTAACCCGAGGCCGGAAGTACCGGCAGAGCGCGTGCAGGAGGCGGGGCCTGAGTCGGGGACGCCGCAAGGCAGGCGGCAGAGTAGGGGAATCCGGCACAACAGTGAGCCTCGGAGTCACCAGCTCTTTCTTCAAATCGGGCTTATCGAGTATCTTGTGCCATTACTATGTCAGAGAGATCTTCAGCACTGCATTACGCTTGAAGAAGTGGTCCGCGAACACGTCTCTGAGGCAGCGGGTGGTACGCACGCCCCTCAGACACGTGACGCTGGCCGAGCCGTTTCCGCTGCCTCCGCGCCGGCCCCGCCCAGGCCCTGCCCCGCGCCGGGCGCGCGCGTGCGCGTGCGCGGGAGGGGCGGGTGGGAAGGCCTGCCGGCAGCTCCCGAGGCGAGGCTCGCGCCCGCCCCGCCCGGCCCGCGCCTGGTCGGCCCGGCCCGGCCCAGCCATGATCAAGGCGATCCTCATCTTCAACAACCACGGCAAGCCGCGGCTTTCCAAGTTCTACCAGCCCTACGTGAGTGTCCCGCCGCGAGTCGGGCAGCGCCCGCGCGGCTCCGTAGCGCGACCCTCCGGGCGCCAGCCGGGCCCGCGGGAGTGAACGGGGCACCCGCTTCCTGCTGCCGCCCCGGGCGGCTCCCCAGCTCAGCGCGGGCCGGGCAGCTGCCGGGCCGGGTCGCCGTCGTGCCCCGCGGCCTGGCCCCACCCGGTTCCGCCGGGACGAGGGCTGCCGCTGCCCGACCGCTCCTCCAGGGCCCGGCCTGCCGCCCCGCGACCTCGGGCGGCCGCTTCCGGGCCACTGGGACGGGCGAGGCGCGGACTCCGCTCCGCCCGCCGCTGCCCGCCGTTGGCCGAGGACAGCTGTGGTGCTGACGCCTGAAAGTTCGCTCTCGGCTTCGGCTTCTCATTCGTACTTCACCTGGGGGAATTTGCTTTAATCTTAAATTGTTCTTTTAGAGAATAACGGTGTTTGTAAAAACGTTTTAGAACTATAAATATTTCTTGATACTGTTCAGTGTAGGTTTTAAACTAGTAATTAGAAATTTATAAATGATTGAGAAAGAGCTATTGACATATCTTATCTGAAGGCAGAATTCAAATTGGGCAAAACGTCAAATTAGGCTCTCTCAGTGGCAGGATTAATTTGCAGTATAAGAATTGTGTTGGATTGAGGCATTTTACTTAAGCCAGAAATGTACTTTCAGTGTTGAGACCGTGCCAAAACTAACACTTCTATGTAGTTAAAAGCCCAGATGGAAATCATTACTGCCATTAAAAATTAAACGTGAAAATGTCACTTTGCTTAAAATGATAATGCCGTCTGTGGAGGTGTTGGTTGAAGTGTGAAGTCGAGTTTATTCGTTATTTCCTTATGTAGTTTTGCTTGTGCTGGTGATAAAGAGTATTTTCCCTTAGGGTTGTGTGGTTTTATGTAGTATAATCTTCTCTTTTTAAAAATTCTTACAATTTTTAAATACAGGATAAAATTCTGCTTGATCTTTGAGTAGAATAAAATGTCATAAATTCTATTACTCATCCCGGTGACATCTTACCAGCCTTTGCTGAACAAACCCCCCACTTAATCTTTTTACCAGGATCATCCATTTGTGGTGTGGAAAAGCATGCTTCCACAGTGAAATTGAATTCAAAAGTTTACTTTTTTGGTATCCAAATTTAATAGTTACACATCATTCAAAACAATAGGTTTCTTGGCTAATCCATAATAAAAGAAAAACTCTGTAGTGTAGAAAGTTACTGTCTGGAAATGTAGATTTAATTTGAATATGGATTTAATGGGAAGAAGGATGTCCTTTACCTTCACTGAGCAGGTACCATCGAAGGTGGAGGTGGGAGAAAGCAGCTTTGGGGACACACACGCACACACACTTCTCTGGTGGTATTTCCCAGCTGTTTGATGAGTGGCTGTGATGCTTGGGGTGGGGACCTAAAAGATGGGAAAAGATCTACTCACTATAAGGAAGTGAGATGCCAGATGCTATGTGTATACATTGATCTTTGTAAAATGAGTCTTTTGAAGAGTCTTTTTGGGAATAATAATTTACATATTTGCTTCCCCCTCTAGATTGTAACCTGTCATCAATCAGCAAATACTTGTTCCTTACCTATTATGTTCAGGCCATGGAAATGATCAGATAGATCTATCTCTTTCTCTTGGGAAGGAGTATAGATACTGCCACTAAGGTATTACAGACTGGGTAGCGTGCCAGCTGATAATAAATGCGATGTAAAAAGTACCACCCGGCAAGGTGGTAGGGTGTGTGAGGATGGCAATTTAAAATAGATTATTCAGTGAAGTTCTCACTGAGAAAAGCAGAGGCGAAGGAGATAAAGCCAGTTTTGAAGATATAATATGGGGGAAGAACATTCCAGGCAGAGGAAGTAGCAAATGCAAAGGCCCAGAGAACACGGTTCCTGTTTGAGGGACTGACTAGCATGGGAGAAGCGGACTGCGTCAGGACAAGTTGTAGTGTGTTATTTTCACTGCCTGAAATGTGTTCTTTCAGTACCTCAGATCCAAATTCAATACTTTGTTCTAGGCCATGGGCTACAACAGGCACCCAGAGGCCTCTGTCATGGTACCCCAGCATTGCCCCAGTACCGGGCATTCATGGCAGCATTGGCACTTTGCAATAAATAAATGGGTTTGTGCCTTGCAGTTTGGGCACTTGGTCTCTTTTCTGTTCACCATCCCTGATCTAGGCTCGACTCAAATTTTAGTTAAGCATTTACTAGTTTATTTTGCTGCAAGACTTGTCTTGTTAATGGGTTTTTCTCTTAATCTTAGCGATGGGAGTATATTGTAGTCTACCGCCTAGAATTCCTTGCTGCTTCTTTGTAGAATCCTTGAAGGAAGTTATCCGGTATATTCATATCATCTTCAGTCCGCAATACTGAATAGCCTTGAGTGTGGAAAATTCTTCTTGAGTCTTTACTAAATTCATTCATTTAGCATCTAATATGAGATGGAGATGGAGTTTGGGTTGGAATTCCATTAACTGGAAGTTGTAGTTACAGCACAAAAGTAATAGAGGGTTATGTCAACTTTTAACTGTGAAGAAGTACAGTGGTGCCTCAGTTCATGAACTTTTCTGTGGTTTTGGAAACGATTGCCATGTTTATATTTGTGTGAGTAAGGTGGCTGAAGTTGCATTTGTCTCAGACACAGTTAGCAAGCAAACAAAATTTTGCCAAATGCTTGTTTGCAAATCGAACTGCCTGCCAGCAAAACTGTTCCTGAACTAAGGTACTACTGTATGTATCTAGACATACAAACTTAATTGGTGTCTCTTATAGGAAAAATCCCCAAATATAAGTACAGAGCAAAATAAAAGATAGATACTAAGTAATAGGGAGACAGGCTTTTTCAGAGGCACTGCTGTACTTCTTTGAAGTTAAAAATAGATGTAACAGCTAAACCATCATTACTTTTTTGCCGAAACCATGGTCTCTTAAAATTTCTCATTAATGATGGATTAAATTTTTAAGAGTTAGGAGGATATTTAAGAATTCCAATCTAAACTCTATCCCAAACTAGATTCTAAATGAATGAATTAAGGCAGATGGCATGGGGAGAGAAGGGGGACAAGAAAAGACTTAAGATGAGGGCTGGGGAGTTAGCTCAGTGGTTCCGGCGACTGTCTTGCAAGCGCAAGGACCCAGGTTCAATTCCCCGGTAACCACATACAATACTGGACGTGGAGACTCACCCCAGCAGCAATCAGTACCACATACCACAGTGCCGGGCGTGGTGGCTCATGCCTGTAATCCCAGCACTCGGGAGGCAGAGGCAGAAGGATTGCTGTGATGTGAGTTGGAGGCTGAGCTCGGGGCCAGCCTGAACTACAAAGTGAGACCCTATCTCAAAAAAAATAAAAAAATAAATAAAACACCTAAAAAAAAACAAAAGAAAAGACTTAAGATGAGTTTTGTACACGAACCACCTCCCCACAAGAAATATAATCATTGTATACTACAGACATGTACTGATAAAGATCTAAAAATATATGGTCAATAAAATTGTTGGTTTTGCTTCGTAAATTATTGAGTAGAGTCTAGGGATATGACTGAGCCAGTAGTTCTCTCCCCCGATAGGACCTTGAGGTTTGTGTCCAGTGATGATGGTGTAATACTGCATGGTTGGAAAGCGAGTTAAGCCTTTTTTTGAGTTGTGTCCCCTGCTGCATTGTATTGTCATTGTCTATACTCCCTCAGTGTGCAAGTACAATATTGTAACTCACACGTTCTTCTTTATTTGTCCTTCAGTAGTTTGTTTATTTTTGGCTATCATAGATTTTTAGCTTTGATTATGCCTTTAGCTGTTGGCATGTGTGAGACAGGAAGGCACACATCCATTTCACTGAACTGAATTTTTGACTCATCATGCTAGAGTCAGGTAGTAAGAACTCCAGAGTAGATTCAGAGCGCATCCCTTCTTGTTTTTTATATCCTTGAACTGTCACTAAAAAAACTCAGATGCTTTTCTTGGTTCAATTGATGCCTAAAAATAGCAACTTTTCAACAGTAACCTCTAGTCTTTTAATATTTGCCTGGCAGTATTTGTGTATTACTGAGACTTACATTTCATAGACAAGATATATTTTTACATAGATTTCAAACTAGGGAATAAGCCTGTAGATTATGATTCCTGTGTTACTAGTGAACTGTAACTTATCTTTTG
Organism: Petromus typicus; assembly: GCA_004026965.1. Taxonomy (NCBI): domain Eukaryota; kingdom Metazoa; phylum Chordata; class Mammalia; order Rodentia; family Petromuridae; genus Petromus; species Petromus typicus. Next base: position 8,284 of record PVIR01009524.1, on the reverse strand, counting down.
ATGAGTCACTGTAATAAAATAGAAATATTTTTCTTTTATCTGAGTTGTCATAGTTATTCCCAAAGTCATAAAGATTATGTGTATGCATTCATGAACATATACCACACAGATATAAAGTCCAAGTAGGAAAATTTCTAATCTGTAAAGTACACATTTCCTCATTTTTGTTATAAATAGCATCTGAGAGTTACCAACCAAATGCAAGTCTTTAAGAAATGCTGATTGTTCTTTTTAATTTTTTGAAAAATTTAACAAAAATATAAAGTATTGGGATATATAGCCTTTATTTTTTATTTTATTTTATTTTTTTTTAGGTTTTTTGAGACAGGGTCTCGCTTTGTGGTTCAGGCTGGCCCTGAGCTCAGCCTCAAACTCACATCACAATCCTCCTGCCTCTGCCTCCCGAGTGCTGGGATTACAGGCGTGAGCCACCATGCCCGGCACTGTGGTATGTGGTACTGGTTGCTGCTGGGTGTGGGTCTCCACACCCTGTATTGTTATGTGGTTACCGGGGAATCGAACTCTGGTCCTTGCGCTTGCAAGACAGTCGCCGGAACCACTGAGCTAACTCCCCGGCCCTAGCCTTTATTTTTTTAAGCCTAAGAAAGATACATCTGTGGTTATTGTTGCCTTTTTTTATTTTAATATTTTGAGACAGGGTCTCCTGAGATAGGGTCTCATTTTGTAGTTCATACTGGCCCTGAACTCACTATGTAGTCCATGCTAACCTCAAACTCACAGCAATTCTCCTGTTTCTGCCTCCTAAGTGCTGGAATTACAGGCCTGAGCCACTATTCTGGGCATTGTGAATTGTGAAATGTGGTACCAGGGATGGAACTTGGGACCTTGTTCTTACCAGGACCTTGTTCTTGCTAGGCAGACTCCGGAACCACTGAGCTAAATCCCCAGGCCTATTGTTGCCTTTTAATGACTGTTGACAATGTGACAATAGAAGAGTTAAAATTATTTCTGTGATCAAAATGTAAGTATGAGTAATAACTTGTTACATATTAACACAAAGTATTTCTATTTTTTAAGAAAATCTCAGATGATTGCTTTCTTTCAGTACTAGCTAGAATGCTTTTGGCTATATAGAGATTTATGTTGCTTGACTCAGATTCTTAAAAAGAAGTATGCATATAATAGAAAGTGCAGAGGAGTAGACAGATTCCAAAAGTATTTGATTTAGTACATCATTGACTTCATCATCATAAAAGCATTTTCTTTGTGAAATTTCTGTAGCCAAAGGCTTATTTTCACCTTGTCAGTTCAGTCTGGAGAAAGTGGCTGTGTTCTGCAGTTCTGGAGTTTGTGCTTAGATGTGTGAAAGACCAGCACTAGTATACCCTAACCAAGGTCAGCCTTGGAGCCGAGGACGCTGTGCAGACACAGAACTGGTAATGTGGAAAGATGAAAGAGAGGGTTGGATATTGGGTTGATAAACCAAGGGTCCACTATTCCCCTTTTCAAAAATTAAAAAAAAAAATATGTTACTAAGAGCAGAGAAAAGTTGTCACTGTTTATATGTATAAGTACATATGCGTATACTTATAAATACGTATAAGTACATATTTTAGACGTGTGTACACTACGAAATCTAGCTAATTTATCCATCACAGTTATTCTGTATTAACTTCTTTTCCTTTTCAGTAGATATTTTTCTTTTCTGTAATTTTAGATTGCTTCTGAGGTTGTTAATGTTAGCAACAATTCCTTAGTAATATGTAATCTGTGATATAACATACTAGTCTTAGTTCAGAGTATTATATGAAAAGATCGTTGAAAAATTCAAATTTCTTGTATGGTTATAATTGTTGTAGGTAGTATTCTGAAGCTTGCCTTTTAAAAATCGAAATTAAATCTATTGAGAATTAAATAATAAAGGAGAAAACAAAACTTTCAAAGTTCCTGTGATGGGGGTGTCTTGCTGAAACACAATACTTAGTACTCACAGCCTAGGGGAGGGAAGGTTTGTTTTGTCTCACCGTTTGTGTGATTTCAGTCTGTAGTTGGCTGGCTCTCAGGCAGGTGGCAGAGAAGAAAGTTCATGTTGTAGCAGGCAGGAAGTACAGTGACACTAAGGGGGTAGGGCGGATGTAGACATAAATATATACATATATGCCCTTCCAGCCCAGGCCCACAGTAACCCACCTCTCCACTTTCCAAAATCACACCCAGCCATAAAGCCATAGTAGACTGACCCACTGTCACACACCCACGATCCCATCTCCTCCCCAAAGCGCCCCCCCCAACAAGGCTTGGGGGACATATCTAAATAACAAGCAACAGAGGAAAATATTGTTAAGTATTATAGGCTAAATAAGGCCATGGCTAGGTTGATTATATATATTATGTTCTTTAGCTATGTCACTGATTCTTAAGTTATTTTTTAAAATTTTAAAAATATTTTGACCAGTTTTTGGAAAATAGTGAAGTATTAAGATCACTAAGACTATTCTTGATTCTACCACACAGATCCATATTAATAGTGTATTTTCTTCTCTTTCCAGAATTTTTGAATGAAGAAAGTACACCTAAAATTTACTAATAAGCTCAAAGGGAAAACAAAACCAACACGCCAGAATAGCTGGCTGTTGTTGCCCACAGCTAAATTCCAAGCATGAGAAAGCATGGCAGGCAGGAGAATCACCGTGAGTCTGAGGCCGTGTGTGTAACTCCACTGTCTTTTAACTGAGGTCATCTACGGATTGTGACCGACCAAAATAAATTTCTTTTTTTTTGAGACAGGGTCTCACTTTGTAGTCCAGGCTGGCCCTGAGCTCAGCCTCAGACTCACATCACAGCAATCCTCCTGCCTCTGCCTCCCGAGTGCTGGGATTATAGGCGTGAGCCACCATGCCTGGCGCCGTGGTATGTGGTACTGGTTGCTGCTGGGCGTGAGTCTCCATACCCAGTATGGTATGTGGTTAACCGGGGATCGAACCCAGGTCCTTGCGCTTGCAAGACAGGTGCCGGAACCACTTATCCCAAAATTTATTTATCCCAAATAAAATTTATTTATCCCAAAGTAAATTTCTTGATTTGTGTTGTGTTGTGAAACTTTTTTTTCAAAATTGATTTTATTGAAACATTTTATATACACATTATGATCATAGTCGACAGTGAGACTGTTATATTAGGAAAACTGATCGTCCTGAAGCAGGCTCTGGGCTTCTTGCTGAAAGCTGTGAAATTATGCAGATTATTAAAAAAGAGAAATAGTAGAATGTCAGCAGAGACTTGATTTATCTAAGCATAGACTTTGTGTTTTTACATTTCAAGGGATTCTTTCCCATATTGATTTTCATTTTTAAAATCTTTTATTGTTAACTGGCAAATAACAATTGTGTATACTTGTGGGGTACATTTGATATTTTGATCCTATATGCCTTTTATAAAAAATGATTCAGGATAATTAAGTACATTACCACTTCATCAGTTTAGTCTGTGCATGTGTGCTTTCGTACATACAGAAAACACTTGACCACCAAAAATCCTCTAGCAGCTTGCGACACACCTATAATCCCAGCGCTTGGGAGGCTGAGCTGGGAGGTTGCCACAAGTTCCAGGCCAGCTTGGGCTACAGAGTAGGTTTAAGGCCAACTCTACATATATAGTGAGATCCTATCTCAGAAAAAAAACCCCATTTTTATTAGTTGTAAACCAGACAGTACACTCACTGTACTCACCCTATAGTGCAGTAGATCACTAAAACTATTCTTCAGTGTAATTGAAGTCCCATACCCTTGATTAACATCTCCCCAACCCTCCATTCAGGAATAAACCTGTACAGTCTGGTTGCCAGTTCTGTACTCTGCACACTGACTTCTTAAATTTTAGTTTATCCATTCATAGATACACGTAAGCTAAAGAATCTATTAGTCCATAGTTTATTATAAAAACATAACTAGCTGTCTCTTTCTCATGAGTGATTTTCTGATTATGGCAGCATTTATATACCTGTCTGTAAATAACATGCTTGTTTTGCTGCCTCTTTCACTTGTAAGCATCATTTGCTCTGCTGCTGAGTGCACATGCTCAGTCCCTCAGCCTCACCACATCTGCTTTCTTGCCCCCGTGCTGACACTTCTGGTTAGATCAGTGCTCACTCTTTACACTAACTGATAAGGTGAGCATTATTTTCATTAGAGCCATTGTTGTAATTTGTGCTTAATGTTTTTTTCCTAACTTTTTTTTCCTTGAAGGTAATTGCCTTTTCTTTTTGCTTCTTTAAAAAATTTACTACATACATTTACATCTTTGCCAGCTGTCTAAATTGTATGTGTCTTCTGTTTGTTATAATGGTCGGGACAGGCCATTGGGACACAAGCTGTATGAGAAAAAAGGCTTTATTCCTGTTTAGGTTGGACAAATACTGAAACGGGGAAGATTTCAGCTACTTGCTAGGAGGGGCCAGCTTTATGTGAGGAAAAGGCTAGATTCATTCTGGCTGAGAATGAACAATTTCAGCAGCTAGCTGGAAGGGAACCATGTTTACAAAGGGTTGAGAAGGGACTAAGGACTCTCTGCCAGACCATTTATGATGGAGAGTCTCAGGACAGCCCAGTACTGCGCTCTCCAGCCTGGGGAGACTGGATACTCCACCCTAAATTTTCTTTATGGCCATCTGCTGTGTCTGCTGAGTAGCCTGTTTTCTTAGAGTGCCATGTATGCTGTGAAGGGTTCTTTCAAGCCAGGCCTGATGCCGTTTGTTCTGCGTTTCTGAGGAAACTCTTCTGAAGTCGTGGCCAGGCCCATCTGCACCAGTTACATGCTGGTCAGTGGTGTCTCTATGTTGCCTGTTTCCGGTGCTGGCTGTTTGGCCGCTCGATTCCGTGGTTTATCATATTATGCTGGTGGAGGTGGCACTTCTTGAGAAAGGACCTGGAGATGGATTCTGTGAGACTGCATCTGTCTGAAAAGCTAAACAATCTTGTTATAAGTGTATTGATTGTGTATAAAATTCTAGATCAGAAGTAATTTTTCTTCAGCATTTTGATTGCATTGCTCCATTGCATTTGTTTCCATTGTTGCTGCTAAAAAGTCTAGCAGTTCTGATACTTATTTTTTTTGTGTACATTATCCAGTTTTACTGGCCAGAAAGATTTCTTATTTACAAAAGTTCCACAAACCCAGGTTATAGGTATTTTCATTCAGTGTTGGGTTTCTGACGTTCCTTTCATTATGGGAATTCTTCTGTTAGAAACTTCTCTCACATCTCTGTCTCTCTAGTGGGGTTTGAACACAGGGCACTTATGCTGAGATCAGCCCCAAGACTGGGCTCAGACTTGAACTTGTGAATCTCCTGCCTCATCCTTCCAGAGAGGTAATATTGCAGGCATGGGTACCATGCCAAGCTAATTCTAATGTGCTGTGGTATGCTTTTCTTAGCATATCATTTATAAAACTGATAGGGAGACAGGTGGCAGAGCAAACATTTTGTTGGGACTTACAGTTTCCTAAGACTAAGAACCTCAGTTGAGATAATGTCTTTAAATTCAGCTTTCCTCCTATCATTCAGTAGAATTAACAAATTTTTGTAACAGTCATGGGAGGTAAGAAAGTGGGTCATTAAAGTTTCTCATATGAGAGTCTGGGATGAATAGAGATGACATTTACTGGAACTGGAAATACAGAAACATTGTGCTTTAGGAAAATTATAATGTTTTAGGCTTTCAGTGTGCAAGGCTTTTATATAACTGTGGAATACAAGTAGAAATGTCCATTTCAAACCTGGAAATACCTGTCAGCAACTCAGAAAAAAGGACGAACTTCTTTTAGGAACTGAAAATATAAGAGAAGAGAATTAAAAATTGACTCCATGGTTGAAACCCCAAGAGTAGTGGTTAGGATTACCCAGAGGACACAATTTATCTCTGATAAAGGCTGGGAAGCGGCAAGTGGGAAACAAGCACACAGGAAGAGAGCTGCTCTCTTACAGAGTGCTTTTTTTTTTTCTTTCAATATTTCTGTGAAACAGTAAATAGATATAAAATATTTAATATATTTGATATTTATGAATAATACGCTATCCATACTATGTATTTTTAAAATTAATGACACTGTACTTTGAAGTCTTTGTTTCCCTCTCAGAGATAGCCAGCATTCTGATTTACTTTTATGGGGATGGGAATCAAACCTGGCCCTCCATGCACTTGCTGAGCTAGTGTTGTCCCACTGAATAAAGCCCTAACCGCACTGAATTATAAATCCATCCTCTTCTTTTACTACATAGTTTTTGTCCTTAATTTATTGTTGTTTTGCGGTTTGGAACTTTAAAAAATAGTGATAGTAAATATTTTGGTGGGGAGTTGATTTTTTTTTAAAAAAATTTATTCAGTAGTTTTTTTTTTCAGGAAATGTTTCCATATTCTTTTTTTTTAATCTTTATTGGTACATTAAATATACACATCATGATTGCACTCCATAATGGGGATTTGTATCAGTATAAGACACAACTTAATTCTCATTTTTTCCCATAGCCCTACCCACCCTACCACCCCCCATATACATAAAATTTGTTTCCTTTTTTGTTACAATCTCAACATTGTCCCTTTTCACCTTATTTTACATTGAGCATATTCAGTAGTTTTTTAATTCATTGGTATTGTAACCAGTATAATCATTTATTTTTATTCCTGTTTAATATTCCATGCATGACCATGTATGTATACATGCTAATGTTGATTTTTTTTTTTTTTTTTTTTGAGACAGGGTCTCATTTTGTAGTTCAGGCTGGCCTTGAGCTCAGCCTCAAACTCACATCATAGCAATCCTCCTGCCTCTGCCTCCCAAGTGCTGGGATTACAGGCATGAGCCACCACGCCCAGCACTGTGGTATGTGGTACTGATTGCTGGTGGGCGTGACTCTTCACGCCCAGTATTGTATGTGGTTACCAGAATTGAACCTGGGTCCTTGTGCTTGCAAGACAGACACCAGAACCACTGAACTAAATCCCCGGCCCTGAAATTCTTTTAATACAGAAAATTACATTAATCAGTTTTGTATTATTAAACCAAACTGGAATTAATAGAATAAGTGGACATCAATCATTATGTATTACTTTCTGTAAAAATAAATTTTGTTTGTTAAGGAGGTTGGCCTGTAATTTTCACTTGTTAGACTTTCTTATCTGGTATAACTGTTAAGTTATCCTTTATAAAATAAACTGGTGTTTTCTTGTTTTTGTTTTTGTTTTTGTAGTGGTTATTTAAGTGTTTTTTTTAGTTTTTTGAGACAAGGTCTCACTTTGTAGTTCAGGCCAGCCCTCAACTCACTGTATAGCCCAGGTTAGCCTTGAACTCTCACCAATCCTCCTGCTTCTTCCTCCCCAGTGCTGGGTTTACCGGTCTGAGCCACATGTCTGACATTGTAAGTTATTTTGAGATCATGAAAAGAAGTTTTTAGCTTTCCTTTCCAATTTGGTTGGCTGTTGGGGATTTATTTTTATTTTTAAACATGCTGTTAATTAATGATTCTTGAGCTAACTGTACTGTTATTAGGTAACAATTTTGTGAAGTTACTTCAAACTTCATTATTCATTCCTTTGATTTTCTTTATAGTTTCATTTTATTACCTAAAATACATATATAATTAATAATAGTGTTTAGATTTGTGTAATATAAATTTTATTTAAATAGGATGATATTGTATCATTTTTGTTGATATCATTTTGCTTTTGTATCATTTGCTTGTTCTACTCTGCCATGAACTAAATTGTATCTTCCCAAAATTTATATGGTGGACCCCTAGCTGTCAGTGTAATGATACTCAGAAATAGGGTTTTTGGAAAGTAAGTGTAGATGATGCCATAGCTGTGAGGCTCCCCTGAAAGGATTCATGACCTTACAAAAAGCAATGCTGAAGAACTCACTTTTGCCCCTTCCCTTGCCATGTATAGATAAAATAAGAAGCTGCACGCATGTATGAGACAAGAGGAGAGTCCATCAGCCATAACTGTACTATACCTTTATCTTGGATATTCAGCCTCCATAACTGATAGAACGTACATGTTCGCTTCAGCCACCCAGCCCATGCTATTTTGCCATGGCACACTGTGCTATCTTTTCACAATGAGGTTTTGAGAATTATTCATGTTTAGAGTACAACTCATTTTTTAATCTGGTGTTGCTATACTATACCATACTTCCATCCATAATTTTTTTTTTAGGTTTTTTGAGACAGGGTCTCGCTTTTGTGGTTTAGGCTGGCCCTGAGCTCAGCCTCAAACTCACATCACAGCAATCCTCCTGCCTCTGCCTCCCGAGTGCTGGGATGACAGGC